>OZ007569.1:47310100-47427600 GCA_963931925.1 Onchidella celtica
TCAATTTATCATTGAAATTTTGTCACCAGCACCTGTTCTTGTGCCAGTCACCCCCGACAAACACCTGTATTGCCAAACTAAGAAGCTTTCAGTTTGCACTATCTGATGCTGTTCGGTTATACCAGCCTAATGAAGCAACCACGGGCTTAGAATGACTTGCTTGGTTTGCGCAATATTGATACTTTAGCTTCCGGCTGAAGATTACCAAGTTTTAATTCAATATTTGAATGGTGTCCGGAAATTGATTTTAATCAGCGGTTGATATTCTCAGCCACGGCATGAGCTCTTCAGTAATTAAGGATTAGCAAACAGTCTGCCCCTGTCATAAAGGTGAGAAAATCTGTTTCTTTCTCCTTTACAATGTTTTTTGTTTTTTTTTTGTATTCACCAATCATATTAGGCTTTATAACAATTTTAGCTGCTGTTGTATGTCCCGGCGTTTCTACTTTGTCATCATTTCCTTTTCTACTATTCAACGAGGAAACCTACCCAGATTTGCCATACGAATGTTTTTTGAAAGTGCCCCTATGTGTTTCCGAACAGGCTCGGAGGATTTGACTTCCAGATTTAGCACTGACACATAACAAGTTACGACAGTGCCTCCAAACAAAGTTTTCGAAAACTGTTACTCTATTGGGAAGAGAGCTGTTACGCAATCTCTTTGTCGTTTCATAAAAGATTTAAGATAGAGACTAGGGTAGCTTAAAGACTTAAACATTTCAGAACAGAGGGGGTATAGGCAACCTATAACGGTGCGCTAAGATACAATTTTTATTCAATTAAATAAGTGCGAATCACTTACAAGACGGAGTCCCGAACGCTATTGCCTTCTAAGTTAGACTTGGAAGTTTATGGTATTTATAATTGTTTGAGTGCTTTTCCATAGACCCATCATATCATTATGAACTCTGCGATAAAACCATAATATCATCATACTATAATGGAGCTAGAGGAAGCAATTAAAACTCTGTGACTACGTGACCAAAATTATGAAACTTTGTGTACTGCTTCCATTTTTGACAATCAGTTAATTGGACACATCATCCATTTTGGACAAAATTCAGCCCTTAGGAATATTTATTTGTTATTCTTTTAACCAAAAATTGTGAGATGCATTTCTGACGAGTAGAATTAAAAAGTGTGACAGGAAATTTGGTTTTTCGAGACTAGCCATAATCATGGAGGATGGATTTTTGTGCAGGTGGTCAGTAAACACGACTAGGCAAAAGCAGTGCAAGCCATTAGCCCCGGGATTTAATTAACTGGCAGCCATCAGAGACAGGTATGACTTTTCGTGACAACATAGATTTTCAGGGCAACTGGGAGAACCTGTCAAAGAAAATGGTGCTCAGGACGAAACACGTAGGCAATTATTGAGTCAAGTTTATTTTGTCTGTTTTGACTCAAGAATTTAAGTTTCTTTGAATCAACTAGCGACCCACACGTATTTCAGTAGCGACACACACGTATTTCAATAGCGACACACACGTATTTCAGTAGCGACACACACGTATTTCAGTAGCGACCCACACTTATTTCAGTAGCGACCCACACGTATTTCAGTAGTGACCCACACTTATTTCAGTAGCGACCCACACGTATTTCAGTAGTGACCCACACGTATTTCAGTAGCGACCCACACGTATTTCAGTAGCGGCACACACGTATTTCAGTTGCGACCCACAAGTATTTCAGTAGCGACACACACGTATTTCAGCCTCACTGCTACTCGAGGTCCTCGTAGTCCATAAAAACGCGGCAAAACGAATTTGAGTCAGTGCAATATGGGCTTAAGGTAAACTTGATCAATTTGCTTCATAGTAGACCAAAAAAAACAACATGTTAATTGAATTCTATAACAATAACACGAGTCATCAATAAACTCTACATTCCATTCTGCGAAATTGGCCCAGTGAGCATTACAGGATGAAGTGATTTTCAATAGGAAAGAACTGGGAAAATATGCAAAGGGCTGAGAAAGGACTTAAACCACTCGACAGGCCTGAACCCGGCTGTAGACTTGCTTATTTCCTATTTGTATTAATACATGTGGATACACGAATATATACACAGGCTGAAGGCGGACGAACATCTTGATGGGGCTAAGGTCCGCCAGCAGGAGGACAGCTCCCACCAATTTACATGTCATTGACTGTATAATGCCCACTTACAGTAGAACCACACGGAACGAGATAAAGCACATATTTATTACACGTATCTACTTATGGCTTTATGAGTTTTCAAAGACTGACATGGGATTTTCACTACTTTTCTGGAGTCATCACTAACATGATATATATACTAAGCCCCAGTTTCAGTGACAAGGTAGCAAACTGCCTCATGAATATACAGTGAAAGGTGCTCGCAGAAAAAAAAAGAGTCAGTTTATAGAGATTGAGAGGAAGAATCTTATGGACATATTTTCTTCATCAAGCATAATTAGGTAAATCACTGTACATGCTTAAGCTTTCAATATAAAAGTAATGGTTTCTTGCTGCTTGATAAAAGAAAGTGAAATGGTTTTACAAGACATACATCACGTTTATGCTAAGCAGCAATTTGTTTGGTTTTGAGCAATTATTATACGATTATTTCTCTTCTATTGGCTTGGCTAATAGTCAATACTGGTCGCGCTGCTTTCTAACACCAGTTCTGAGCATATCATTACTTATTAATGCCTCATTCTTGCCACCTAGAAAGTCTGCATTTTTGCCTTGGTGTTACAACGGCTGGGTGTCTGTTCATCACAAATTCCGAGCGCCACAATCGATGTCGTTACTTTACAGACAAAACTATCACGACTAGAACGCCGTGTCTCCCCGAGTCTCCGTGTCTCTGAGACCAACAATACGGCATATCACGTTGCCAAACCATACCATTCATCTTCATTACCAAACGCTCAGAATAACGTGTATTTCGATGCGAAGTCATGAAAACGCCATGAGCATTAAAAATTTAGCACAACATTGTGCAGTGTCTGATGTCACAATGAACCATATCAGGATCAAAGTGAAAGTCATCGATCGAGTCATGGATTATTATTCCTTTCTACTTCTTTCCATTTGTGTGCTTGTGGTAAAACGCCTAGTTGTATCAGAAAGCAAAAGCAACTACATGTATTAATTCTTCCACCCTTCCCAACCTTCTCTGCCAAAAGCGAAGTGAAGAACACATTAATGCTCGAGTCGCTGTCTCTAGGCGCATAGTGTGTTCAGTCCTGAGTGGATGTTTACTTTATAGGTCTGCTCTCTGGAATAAAAGCTTTGCCTCTGGGCATGAAAATCATACATTTGTGGTTTTGTATTAAGTTTTTGCTAGAGGCCTGGACAGAATTTCAAATTAATCATTTCCGAGTAAATAGTTCATTACTGTATAATATCTACTTGAATGACGGACCTCAGAAAATATGCTATTAAATGGGCGGGGATAACGTCTGGTAATGAACGCTAATCATCATCATTATTATCATGGAAGATTATAAATTTTCTTTAACTGAGAGGATAAACCTAAATAATACTTTAAATCTCAACAAAGCCTTTCAAGCGTTTAGACAGTAATTAAGGAGCACCATCTTATGATAGGCATAGTCTAACAGGGGGCCTACAGGGTTCTGTAAAATCCCCGTTCGAATTTCAGTTCCAAAATTAAGCAAAATTAGCAAGACAGTCATCTTGTACCAGGAAACGAATGTGCGAGAAATACACGTTTTAAGAATCATGATGCCCACGGTCACGATGCATGAAATACAAACTGAATCTCTCAGCTTTCGCTCCTCGGGCTTAATAGACGATGCTTTCCTCAGTATCTTGATTGGCGTCCGTATGAACTGTTAAAGAAAGCAATATTTCCCGCGCTTTCCACCACTATTCACATATATATTAAGTGGCCCAGCTGGCGGAGATTCCTGTCAGTTCCATATGTTTAGTGAACGCGGTCCGGCAAAAAGTATTTTTTTAAAAACAAAAGATGGGTAGGTAAAACCAGGAATATTTTACTGATAAAAATGCGGCGTTCAAAACTTGAGTTCAGCTTTTCAACTTGTCGTTGTTTAGTATAATCTGAGCGCGTACCCCCTACAGCATTCGTTCATTGCCAACTACCTTATTTTTTAAAGAATTTTAGTGAATACCGCATGCTTTTAAGTGCTTGGGTTGTCTTTGGGTGTTCGGCGTGCGTTTTGCAACTCGCTTCTATGTATTTAAATCAATAATTTCTCTGCGCAATGGTCACTTCTGACCTATGGTATCAAAGACATACTGAGGCTTTGAAGCTGACCTGTGTCAACTGAAGTTTCAGAATGACCTATGCTAATATTTCGCTTCAAGTCTCATACTTTTGTGAATTGGCGACTAAAGTCAACAGCGCCAGCAGTGGTCTAATCTCATCATCACGAAAGTCCAGTTGCCAAGGCAACGAATTATTTCCCAACATGTGACATTTCGTTACAACAGTTACCACACTGCGTCAGTAATTCCTCTAATTCCTTGTCACAGTTTACGGAAAGGAACTTTTTTTTCTTTTATTAAACCTTCTTGCGATTTGGGAAGGCGACAAAATGTAACGACTCAGAACGCAATCCTTGTGAATTACTGCAGCCAGCATTTTCCCAAACGGTCACAAACAGACTTTTGAGATTTGCTGGCGAGGCTTCAAGACGATAAGAAAAGAGCAATAGAAAACAACCACAGTTTAGCTTTAACGTTTTGCACACAGACGTAACGTGCTAATGAAATAGTAATGAAATAATTACAGCTCGTTTTTCCGGAAGTTGCAGAAGACCACAAAGACTCCAAATTGGTAGATAAAAGTTGGGTCGAATTGCCTTCTCTTTAAGTACGTAATTATGAAATCTCGACAAACTATTTGCCATGCAACTCCAGGAATTTGTCTCTGCATTTTGGAGAGTGCGAAGCTGTTTCATGTTTGATTACTCATTTTGGACATTTGTGATTTGGCAAGAGATACAGATGAAAGATGCCTAAGCTTTTGCTATACCGTTTAGAATTTGCTTGTCGCCACTGGAAAATGTACCGATTATATCCTGGCGATTGAACTAATTAGAGCAGATCATTAGCGCATCAGTTCACTTCAGTACAAAGATTTAGCTATTGATTTGAAGATAACTGCCACGGCTTAATCACATGATTTAATACGCGATGCAAGACTTAATGTTCGGAGTTTACTAGTTTGTTTCCAAGCAAATTGGCCGTATGTCATTTTAGATAATTTTTCTGGGGGCAATCTGAGAGAAATCTGGGGGACGAGAGCACTGTGATACACTTTATCGTAACAGGGAAAGAGAGAGAGAAAGGGAGAGAGAGAAAGAGAGAGAGAAAGAGAGAGAGAGAGAAAGAGAGCAAGAGAAAGAGAGAAAGAGAGAGAGAGAGAGAGAGAGAGAGAAAGAGAGAGAGAGAGAGAGAGAGAGAGAGAGAGAGAGAGAGAGAGAAGGAGAGCTGTGTCAGATTTGAAATTGATACTGTATGCTGGAAATGAATTCATTTCATGCTTTAGGTAGGTCAAACCTTTTTTTTTTTAAAATTAGGAACATCTTTGTATGAATAGTAGATAGACATACAGACAGACAGACAGACATATAGTTAGATAGATAGATAGATAGATAGATAGATAGATAGATAGATAGATAGATAGATAGATAGATAGATAGATAGATAGAGATAGATAGATAGATAGATAGATAGATAGATAGATAGATAGATAGATAGATAGATAGATAGATAGATAGATAGATAGATAGATAGATAGATAGATAGATAGATAGATAGATAGACAGATAAATAGATACCGTCACTGAATTGTACTTCCACCAACTAAACAGTCTCTAAGGCAGAAGCCTGTCTTCTAATTCTGAGGCAAAGTCTGTCCGTTTGAATGTGACATGTTTTCTTTTGACAGCCAGCCAATATTTCTCCAGAGACAGAAGAAGAAATGTTCAGAACACCGTTGTTCTTGGTTTGGCATGGTATGTAACATTTCCTCAGTGCCTGGAGGTACCAGGATTTCCTTCTTATGTCCGATAAAATTACATTTTCTTGTGATCATTATCAAAACGTTGCATTTGAAAAGCAAAGCTAAAAGAACTGGTAAAAGCCGTGTTTTTCCAATTGCTCGGTGTATACAGAACACGCCCGCTTGACATTCGGCTGTAAGACCCGCAAGCAATTTGTGGGTCAGTCTGTCTGCCGGACTACATGCCTCCCTTTCTCTCTTGCCGTTCCAGCATAATGAAAGTCTGATAACTCCGCTCTCAGACAGATCTCCACTTTCCGACGATACACTCAGAACACAGCGGTTACCTGCCTAGGAAGGCCAGCTTCATAGAAAAATGTCTATCCTATTATATAATTATGTCTTTACATACATTCATTACTTTCTGTATGAAAACAGCTTAAGGGATAGAAATGTTCCTTTCGCCCAATAGAACTGAAGTCCACTCATCTGATGTAAAAAAGCAAAAAGCAACAACTACAACAACAACGACAACAACAAAGATTGCCGTTATTACATCTGTTGTAACACTCATGGTTCTTCCATAAATTAATTTCCCCTTCAAAATGATTCAGATTATGTTCCTTAGCTTGATATCTGTTGACATTAATCAATACAATATGGAAGTTACTGGCGCATTTGTTAAATATTGAAAATCTTACCTAAGCTCTCACCCTAAAATTCTCTCTCCCACCCCCCCCCCCCCCCGAAAAAAAACAACAACCCAAAACCCAGTGGTTAGCTGTTTTTACGACTTCCGTGTATGACGATCCTGTCAGGGGAATGACCACAAACATTATTTATAGGAGTTGACATTGGTAAAAAAAATTCCCATGATATAGATGGTAGCCTGGCTGTAATGCTTACTTCTTTTTGTTTATGCATTTCAGACAGTGCCGTCTTAACGCAGGGGCCTCAAGGGTGTACGGGGGGGGGGAGGGGGGGGGGGGTATGCATGCACATTTACGGTGCCTTTGAAACAGGGGAGAAAATCCCGCCTCAGCCTGTTTTGTCTAGGGGCCCATAATGAAGTCAAGACGGCCCTTATTTCAGAAATTATGTGTAAACGAACGTTGAATGGTAGTTTATAATAATAAGTAAATGACTTGGACATTCTACAAAAGTTCTCACTCCGGACATTCGGCACTGAGGAGAAAGTAGTTCCCAGCAGAGGCTTGATATTGAGTGATCCGGATATTTGGATCATCCAGTTCAAATAATCTGGATGTCTGAATCATGATCCGTATTTTTATATTAGACCAGTTAAGAAATCGGGTCGTGATCCTCGACCTCGGTTCTTACAGAGAAAAGGGTTTGTAGTTGACAAACTCGGTTATCTGGTCATCAATTGATGCACTCGCTTTTGTTTTGTTAGCAGACCTAGGTCAGAGAGAGGGGTCGGTAGTTAAATTCCATTCTGTTCTATCTCACGTTTTGTTCATTCATTCTACTGATATATGAGGGACAAATACAACTTTATTGCGCACGCTGGGTGGGTGTGGGGATCACACAAGAGGGGATAGATTTTTTTGTTTGTTTGTATCTTTAGGGCGGAGGCAGGGCTGGGAGATAAACTGTTTCATTAGTAACGAGCCTCTGATCTGCAGTTCAAATATAAGTCGGAGGCGGGTCATCCGCCTGTGTCCCTCAAGTGGACTAATCCGGATCTAGATTGATCCGTTTAAGTGGACATCCAAATCTTAAGCTGGACTCTCGCACAACACTAAGGGAAAGGTAAGAAAATACATGTTTGTGCTTTTCGGATGCGATAATTTCTCAGCAATATCAACATCAAATATACCAGGTTGATGATTGTATCTAAATTTCTCTTTCTCTTCTTCGTTCAGTTTCAAATACTCGTAGTAGACCTCCAGACCGGTCTTGCCGATGAAGCTCGCCGTCCGCTGAACGTTCTTTGCCGATCCCCATAGTTTTACCCCGGCACTTTAAATAGATTTGAAAGTCAGTCTTCGTAAATGTGTCCATCAAAATGAGGAGTAATATAATGACCAAGTTAATATTTGTATTTATGTATTTTTCGTGCATTTTTGAACTGTTAAGTGTCACGAGTGGAGTGAGCGATAGTTAATAATTACGGGGGGAAAGGAGGAAAGTAAAATTAACGCACGTAGACAAGTAAGGAAAAGCGTGCGTGTTATGAGTGGTGGGGGTCTGAATGAGGCGAGAGCGCTGTATTACTATCACTGCAAGTTAGAACGTCCTAAAGAGCGGACGCAAGAGAAAGCCCAGTGGGCGGACATAAGGGGAGCAGTCGGAAGACTAGTGAGAGAGTTTTTTCCAGTGATGACTGGTAGGTGAAACGATGATTGATAATTATGATTGATGTATTATATTCGTCTATTACCATGATGTAAATAAGTATATGTGAGGAATGTGGAAGTCCTTGATATTGGATATAGCAATGTGCGCCATGAGCGATAGATGAAAGTTGAGTTCATGGATTTGTAGCACGAGTGAGTATTGTGTACTACGATGGAGGTGTGTTACCGTAAGATGTTTGGTGAGTGAAATGTGAACTATTGTGTGTACGCTTCATGGGTTGTAAGGAGAGGTGGAGTGAATAGAAATGGTATGGTATTATACCAATGTAATGTTATTCTTGTAGGTGTCGGGGAAGGGCCGAAGAGCCACCTCGGTGAGCACAGGGGATAGGCCAGCATAGGGCCGGGGCCCACACATAGGCCAAGAGTGAGGCTGTCGGTGCAGGACAGTAGAGGCACATAAAGTCGTGGCAGTCTGGCCACGGACAGGGACGTAGATATGAGCGTGAATGTGCTAATGGAAATGATAATGTACTATTGCCACGTTGATGGGCTATTGAAATGATAATGTACTATTGCCACGTTGATGGGCTATTGAAATGATAAGGTACTATTGCCATGTTGATGGGCTATTGAAATGATAATGTGCTATTGCCCTGCTGAGGTGCTAGTGGAATGCTCAGGTGTTATGGCAATAGGAAGGGGATATTGAGAGACTGCGGTGCCAGTGAATTATTAATGTGCTATTAAGACCCTGAGGGGAGAGGCTGAGGCCGAAGTGTCTTTAGGAAGTAACTACCGGGTTGTGGATCCGAGGAAGAGTGCATGTGGGAATAAGGCCGTTGTACGGCAGTTAAATTCAATAATATAATGTATGTAATTGCGCTATTATCTGTATAATTATGTTTAATAAATGTGTGAGTCTGATGGGTTGTTCTGTTAAGTGTTAAACTTGTTCGTTCGTGATTGTTGTCCTGTCATAACTTATTACATCTCCCAGTCTGGGATTTGTGACATTAAGAACGCCGCGCCCAAGCAGTGCTTCGTATGTCTAAATCCAGGCATACCCTATGCATTTTAAATCCCATTTTGAATTAATTCCCTAGATTACTTTCACAGGAACTAAATTACTTCCGGCCCATGAAATGGTATCATTTGAAAGTTTGTTAGTTTTCACCTTCCCTGATATAAAAGTGCAGGTTTTTTTTGACACAACCTGTGGCTAATTATGGTGCTCAATGCCAGACTCACCAACCTGTTTGGGTGTTTGATCGGTAATCAAATAGCCCAGGGCGATGCACAAAAAATGAACTCCTTATCTCTCACACTGTGGCCTGAACGAACAAATGTTATGGAAGTTCTTTGATCACAAGAATTCCTCATCTGGACAGTTCCGCTGCTAAGTCGGTAGGAGCAAATTTTTGTTGAAGGCATTTGGCGACCTTAGTTTCTTATCTGTTTCAAGTTCACGTTTTGCACAACTGAGAAATCCGACATTAGATGCGGCTTTAGTATGACGATAAGGAGTTAGAGTAAATCGGAACTGTGAAACAGCTAGATAAGTGCCACAACACATTTGAAACAACTGCCAAAGTGTGCATTTTGTATACCTCTTCTACATATTATTAAAATATTTCCAGTTTTTCGGAAAAATGGAGATAGAACAAACAAGAACTTAACCCGCGATTTGCTACGCCCAATGTTAGAAATCAACGAAACTGTTCAGCTTTGGTTGTCGCTGATAAAGCGGCATGAAATCGCCTTTGTGGCAGCCGTTTTGAACGAATCGTCGTCTTCAAATTTATTAAACATTGCTGAATTTGGCTAATAATACTCAAGTCTTACAGACCACTAGACCAGTGTTTCTCAAGGTGAGGCGTGGCAATATTATTTTGGTGGGGCATGGGACTTCAGAATGAAGCGTAGGGATATACTTGTACACCAACTTTGTTCGACCGTGTCGGGGCGAGCGTTTTGGAAAATTGAAGTGGAGCGTGGGACCAAAAAAAATAATTGAGAAACACTGCTCAAGATGACATACTGGGTTTTGTCAAGCAATAACAACAAAAGAGAATGTTACATTTTACTTTTGGTTTTAAAAAAGCTGCATGTACTCGGGAAATCAAACATGCTGCGTCGGCATGCGCAATGAGATTATGGCGGCAGAGGGGTCTGGTTGCCTTACTGCGCAATGCAGGGTAATTGTGCATATCTGCCTTAGGTTGTCTCCTGGCGCCCCCACTTTTCCTATGTAAATCTCAAGGGTGATCAGAATTGTCTTTTTCTTTCTCTCCCTTTCTTTCTTTTTAGGCCCCTAATTGTTGCCGGGGGGGGGGGGGGGGGGAGGAATTCTGTTGCATTTGCAAGTTACAACAGAGTGACCGAATTTTCTAAATTACGTTATGAGTCTTCCTGATAATGCCCAGGATCTAATCAGTGTTAAAAATTTATGACGTTGATCTCTGGAATTATTATCACCGAGTACCACTGATGGCGCACCGAGTTTTAGGTCCGTTTTGTCTCGTTTTTAGATGGTGGGTTATAGAGTTAAACATGACTTGGCCTGTTGGCGAGACCTTCACAAGTCTGACCAAAACCTGGGCCGTCAAATCTGTCTTGAGTCAGCTGACTGAAAGAAAGAGCTCGCGCACTGTACTGAGTACACACAGGCGTTAAGGCAGACTAGACACTGTAGTGCACCACAGCTTCCAGATGGGCTGTTTGTTTAGTGCTCGATTGCATGCCTGTATCAGACGTCTTTTAAAATGAATGTCGAATGATGTTGTTCCTATCTTTGAAAATAAATTGCTTTTTTTAATCATCAGAACTAAACAAAACAAAACCACCCCAGAACAACGCATATCTCATGTGATAGATGATCCCCAGCTGCAATCTCTGCAGTTTCCAACGAATATTGGACTGAGTTTGTTATTTTCCTTCTTGGCTTGGAAAGTGATCATGTAAGATAACTCGTGTACAGTTAAATTCTTTCCCCTTTATTTTGAACGATAGAGTTAGCCCCCTTGATTAAATCCCTGAACTTTTGTAGACAAAAATCTTTCCAATGGCAAAATAAAAACAGAGAGAGAGAGAGAGGGAGAGAGAGAGAGAGAGCGGAGAGAGAGTGAGAGGGAAGGAGAGAGAGAGAGAGAGAGAGAGAGAGGGAGAGAGAGAGAGGGAAGGAGAGAGAGAGAGAGAGAGAGAGAGAGAGAGAGAGAGAGAGAGAGAGAGAGAGAGAGGTTGAGCTAATAAATTTTATGTGCTTTTGTGTATCATTATGACTATGGTTTTCGAAAAACGAGATATGTCAGCTCTGCCAGTGAGCAACTGAAGTGGACGTAATCATTTCAAAACCATGAGACATTAAAGATAGATTCATCTTGAATGCCAACAGAGCAAAATAAATTATACTAATAGCGCGTACCACGATAGCGTCACAGATCTTGTGTTTTGAAATATTTCTTGGGTTATGATTCGGGTCAGCTTTGGATTAACAGCACTTAACATCTCATTAATTGCTCTCAGTGTCAGTGAAAAGCATGCCCCCAACCTCTGGTTTATGAAACTGTCTTCTTTTAACTAGAATAACGTTTTTTGGGATTTGAATAGATGTTTAAGGAGAGTAACTTGATTTTTTTAAAATGAAGAATGAACTAGATCTATAGTTTAAATTGTTCAGAAAATGGGCGAAGGCGGCGGGAACATAGCAGAATTGGATTGGTGAAATGATGCCACAAATTATAGTACACTTTTGTACAGGAGGACTTCCTGGTAACTGGTGCGCTGCAGAACCCCCCTCCACCCGCACCCCTGGTTTCTCTCAGATAACCCCCAACAAAGTGAGTAATCTAACCTGACATTTGCTCAATTTGCCTGGAAAAAAACAACAAATGGTAAACTTCGAACATTAATTCTAACATTACGTATAAAATCACGTAATTACGCCACGGCAGTTATCTTGCAATCAATTTGCACAATCTCTGTACCAAAGTGAACCGATGTGCTAATGATCTACTCTAATTAGTTCAATCGCCAGGCTAAAGTTTGTACATTTTCCAGTGTCGACAAGCCAGACGTTAATTGTGCTGCTAAATCCACGTCATCTTCCATTCCGTATCTCTTTGCAAAATCACAAATGTCCGAAATGAGTTTATATCGAACTCGTAACTGTTTACGCAACTCTCCACCAACAGCTGTAGGTTTTACAGATATGTAAATCTCGAACAGGAGATAAGAATAAAAAAATAAAAAACATGCTATATTCAAATCTACGAGGCAGAGTCGAGCCATGTCAAACAATGATGTAAAAACACTATTCATGTAATGGATTTTCACTTGGGCTTTATTTGAGCTGATGAGAGACTGCTCACAACCTAGATCTAGTTCTTGTTTGTTCTATCTCAGTTTCCTGAAAAACTGGAGATCTTTTAGCGCGGAGAGGAGGTATAACAAATGCACGCCTTGACACTTGTTTGGCACTTATCAAGCTATTTCACAGTTCCGGTTTATTCTAACTCCTTATCATATTACTAAAGCCGCAAAGGTTTAACTTCGCATTTCTCAATTGAGCAAAAAGTGGATTTTGAACAAACAAGAACTAAGGTCATGTGCCTTAAAGGCCATTATTGTTTTTTTTTATATTTTTTATTTCGAATACTCCTGGAGTTTTTGAAGGTAAGGAGATGATTTTTGCACTACACGAGTACATTTCATCAACATCCTTGAACTCTGACATGACACCTTTCCTCTTTACGCCGTGTTCCGAGGCGAGTGTTTAATATTTGATGAGGTGTTCACAGCAATAACTGTCATTTAATGCTCCATGTCACATAGCAGAGAAAACGATTTTCACCTTGACCGAATCAAATTGAAAGCAATCCGCAACAAGACGGCGCTTTGCAAACGTTCCGTCCCATGTAATTTTTCTATTCTGAAATAGATGCTAAGCATTGCCATGTTGTGCCAGATCACGCAGAAGGTTAGCTTCATGAAATTGTCATTATCATGTTATAATAGAACTTAACTGCGAAACAACACTTAGTCACCCTGCCACCACGAACAAATCGATACGCCTTGAATTGTCACTAAATCTTTTTTTTTTTTTTTTGCCATTGCGCCAGGTTGGTCAAAATGTCATGGTTGAATATGTCACCACGCGTGAGCAGTGATAATAGTTGTTGAAATCATCATGAACTGTATTTCTAGTAAGATATCTCGAGAAATAATTATTTTTTTTTCTGTCAGCGGATGGAAGTAACGTAGATGATCAGTGCCGACATTAATCATTTGTTTTCTGAAAAATTCGGTTACATAGCTAAAACAATTAATAAAAGCCACCGATTACGACCTTCATCTCAAACTCACGAAAAAAACAACAACAACCCAACAGCAACACGAACATCAAGACCAGCAACACATTTGAAAAACAGGCAGAGAATCAACAATAGTAATCATTACAACAACAATAATAATCATCATAACGACAAAACCAGTCAACATAACAATAATAGCAATCATCATAACAACAAATAATAACAATAATTATAACAACAATAACATTCATTATAACGACAATAGTAACAAACAATAATAAGCATTATAACAACAAAAATAATCATACAACAATAATAATCATTTTATCGACAACAATAATCATTAGAGCAACAGTAATAATTTCCAGAAGAGGCCATCCATAAAGTACGCACGCTGGGACGAGGGAAGGCGGGGGGGGGGGGGTGGGGGGGGAGGGGTTGTCCCCAGCGTATGAAAAGCGTACATGTTAGGAGACGTGGGGAGGGCGGGGGGAGTTTGTTCATCACGGTGATGAAGTAACAGGTTTCGTTTAATTTACTTCATGATTTTTCATTCAGCCAATTAAGTTGTTGAATTAGATGACGATCGTGTTTCTAGTATAGTATTCAAATAGTTCTTGCAAAAATGCCACCAAGGACATCGAGGCCATATCATGGAGATTTACCACTCTAATGGTCGTACGCTCATACGGGGTGAAAGGGGGTAGGGAGATGGGGCCATGCGCATGAAAAGTGTACTTGGGGAGGGGGAGGGCGCAAAAATCGAGCATACTTACTTTAGGAATGGCTAAAAGTGGCAATTACCGATATAACAACAACAACAACAACAACAACAAAAGAATACCACAAGAATAGCAACAACGACAATTATCAATATAACAACAATGAATAGCACAAGAACAGAAAGATCGACAATTATCACTACTAGTAATTGCCCCATTCTTCGAATGGTTAAGCACAGCACTCCAGACCGAAAGGAATCAGCACAAAGACATTCATTGATGTCGAGACACTTTGGGTCATCCACAAAAAAATTGGCTATTAATAGATAGATAGGAGAATGTTTCAGGAAATGATGACGTCATGGGCTCATGTGTTCGTAAAAAATGGAGGATCAAAAGTAGACAATTAGCGGCATAAAGCAAACTCAAAAAATACTTCCCCACCTTTTCAAGACTCCAAATCTTAAAGAGAACCTTTTGCGGGTCGCAGGGCAGGCACATGTAAAATTTCACGCAAATCCGAGCTGCGTGAGCGGCAGTAGATCTTGTTCAAAATCCCGTGATTCTTTTTTTAATATTATTATTACATTTTCCTTTCTTTAAGCATTAGCTCTAGAGTTCGAGGCGTGAAAGGCCTAGCCTTTCGACAAAGTTTTCTTGGCATGACTGACACTCCGAGATCTATAATAAAAATATTTCATTTCGAGTTTGAAGCACACTATAAATGTTTCTACACAGTTTTCTTGGTATGAATGAATGGCACTCACCTCATCTGCATAACATTATACTTGGTATCAAAATTTTCTTGGCGTGGTTGGATCTCAAGTGAACTCTAGTTCGAGAGTTTACATTTCCGGTAAGAGGCGGAAATGACGAAATTGACGGAAGTACATTATCACGTCGTATTCGCAATCATGAATTGATAACTGATAATTATAACTGAATTTCTGGAAAAAGTAGAGTTTCGGGAAAAAATGAGCACGACACGTACAGGCTTTATACATTTTATATACATGTGCCAAGTTTCATTTCTCTACGTTGCGTAGTAAAAAAGTCTTTGCGGGAACAAAGTTGGGCCCAAGCTCCATTATTATATGATAACAATAATAAAAAATAATCCCCAGAACAGCAACAACGACAATTATTATTATAACATCAACAATAAATACCCTAAGAACAGCAACAACGACAATTATTATTATAACATCAACAATAAATACCCTAAGAACAGCAACAAAGACAATTATTACTATAACATCAACAATAAATACCCTAAGAACAGCAACAACGACAATTATTATTATAACATCAACAATAAATACCCTAAGAACAGCAACAACGACAATTGTTATTATAACATCAACAATAAATACCTTAAGAACAGCAACGAAGACAATTTTCACTATAACAATAGTAAGAAAATACCACAAAAACAGCATCACGACAATTATCACTACAAAAACAATGATAATTACCACAAGAACAGCAACAGCTTCGTCAGGAATAAGATAAAATTAAACAGCTAAGGCAGCACTAGAAAATGAACAGAAACCAAGAACACGCGCAGAAAACGGTGAATCACAAAAGAGAACACACCTTAAAAGAATAATTAATTGTGAAAACAAAATTATATGTCAATCCCAGTTGTTGATGATTATAATTTCTAAACTCTGTGTCCTTCTAGAGCATCTGTTCAATGAAAAGTCTAAGCAAACACGCTATTCAGTTGAAGCCGATAATTAATTACGCCCTGCTAACAAAGGCTTCTTTTAATGTAGTTTGCTTTGAAGCTGAACTTTTGTCGGGCAGCACAAACACACACAAACAGACTAAATTAATGTTAACAGGTGAAAATTGTTGAGTTTTTCTGATATTGATGTTTTCGCTGTTAAGTTATTATTAGTGTTTCTAGGCGACCCGGGCAAGATAAAGCTCGCAAACTTCCTCGTGCCAAACTACGGTCACACCATAATTTCACGTAGAAATATACACATTTGATAACGTTGATTTTTGACCACCAGTGTGTGAAGAGGGGCTAAGAACGAAATTTCCGATCAAGATTTTGATTCTACTCTACGAAAATGCGTCTGTTTTTGCGGCTCAAGAAAATCGTACACCAATAATATTAAAGAGTGAATTCTGTCCAAAATGAATATGCCCACTTAACTTATCATCAAAAACTGAGGCACTACACAAAGTTTCATAATTTCTTTGGTCACGTGGTCACAAAGTTTTAGTTGGTTACACGTTCACACTTTAGCTCCATTATAGTAAGATTTTCTTTTTGTTTTCGTTTCGTTATCTCGCCGGCCGAAGACCTCCAGGAGCAGAGGGATTGTGTGGAAAACAAACACAGAGAGGAAATACAAGATTTGTGGCAAACACTTTGTGGTGCTGAACAGATTTTCTCTCGGCCAAACTTCCAAGTTCAGGAAAAAAACAAAACACAGCAAAAAGATGCATCCCGGTTACCTTGCAATGTTGCTATTTTGTAAAGATGTTGACTCAACGGGCTGTGCATCAAATGATAAAACCTTGTTACACAAATAACTTGTCGGGTTTCTTAAAGATTCGTTTTGTTTTTCTGGACATTTTTTTTTTAATTCATAATTTTTTTTCCCCATTTCGATCGTTTAAAATCATTCCTCATCCCTGGTGTTCCATCCCGCTTTCCTGGAAACTTCATTATTTTTCTTTTTCTTCTCTTGCACCATTTTTTTGTTTGTTCATCGGGTCATTCAGGGCTGGCACAATTTTTGTTTGTTCATCGGGTCATTCAGGGGTGGCACAATTTTTGTTTGTTGTTACTTTGTTTTTGGATCATTAAAATTTTGCCAGCATTGAACTTTACTTTGCAATTTGCGTTAGAAAAAAATTCTGAGAAATAATGTCATCATTTTCTTTCCACAGGTAAACTATACAGCGACTGGTTAGGAGATTATTCAGAAATAAAACACAATTATAAAATCAGTGCCTCTCTGGCGTCTGGTGGGGGCATGCGGGAGGAGGGTTATTGGGGTTTTGGGGGGAGGGGGTGGGGGCATCTTTCTGACTACAATACTCCAAGAACTTGAAATGAGCAATTTGATAAGTTTGAGTCAGGTATTACAAAGTAATATACAATGGCCATTTGCTTTCCAAAATCGTTCAGTATTACAGCACGTCTTTGGTACACATAATGCATAAAATAAAATCCTTGATCACACTGCCGTTTGCCTTCTCAAACAAGGCATTCTCCCCACGACACGCCCTGTCAAGGACAAACAAAACCTTTTTGTATTTAATACAAATAAAGTCCTTCGGGGAGAACATCTGATTTGAAGGCGTTATGTTTTATTTTAATACGTTTTGTTTTCTGTGCTAAAAATCGTCGAGCTAACAATGCCTATTGATTATCTATTATTTCAGATGAATGATTGATTTCTGTGTTGACAGTTTTTCTAATTTAAATTCTTTTTCTATTCACAGAAACGTCCAGGCTGTTGCAGATGATATAACACATCATAGCTTCAAAAACTTAATGATCGTCTGAGTCTTGAGCAAGCATTTTTTCATTGCACAACAACTGAACAGTTTATTGTGAAGGTCAGTCAACTTCTTGTTTATGGCAGCCCATTCTGGTTTAAATCCTCGTCTTTATTCGGACGTTTCCGTGCAATGTCATCTCCTGCTTGTCAATTAGACTCTGTGCCATTCCTATACCTGTGGACATTTCATCTCGTTTACATTTGGAAACTTGGGGAGGAAAAGTCACGCACAAAAGAGCGGCCCTATTGATTTCTGCTGACATGGGCGACTACTCGCATGCCTGAACTTTGAACAGTCGGTAACAAATAATAGGATCGCCCCGGGAAGTGACGAAAGGACAAGACATTTTTTCAGAAGAAGCTGCATTACTGCGTTGCCGATTGCTCTCATCATCAAAGAGGTGGCTTGAAGGAAAAACTGGAATAACCTTTCATTCTTTCTGGAAATAAACTCACAGTTACAATTGAATGAAAGACAGATATTCCGGATAATAACGACAAAACCAACAGCCAAACAAAACGCTCTTGTATCTTCAAAATAGAAGGGTATCGTTTAAGGCACGTGGTGAATGACATGAGGTATATTTTCTAAATGGTCGACGAAAAAGGCAAGTCCCTTCCCAGTTGAGCATCGCAATAGGGAGATAGCCCCAAGCACATCGCTCAGGAAGCGTGTTCATTTTTGAATTACGCCAGGAAATTCTCTATTATTTGCTGGCTGGAAGGAAGTTGGGCTTAACAAGAGAAAAAAGAAAACAGTTGGGGAAGGAAAAAAAACAACCAAACAAAAACAAAAACAAAACAAGCCAGCCGGCAGAGACCCCTCTCACTGAATCTTCTCGAAACTTTTCATCTGAAACAAGGAATCAACCGTAGGAATTCCTACGTGTGGGACAGTTAGCAACAAAACTTCCATATCTCTGGAAGTGAAGAGAGACATTTAACCCTTTTAATCATCGACTGCATTTTTTATCTCACAACGAATATTCTCTTGTGCGTCTGTCTGAAATGGGTAACGCTCCAGTGTCCTGCCTGACTGATGGTGGGGAGGTGATGCACCTGAACAAGTACCTGACTCCGAGACAATTACAGCTTGTACAAGACACCTGGGACATTATGAAGCAAGACTTACCCACCCTGGGACTCACAGTGTTTGTCAAGTAAGTTTTTTTTTTGTAGTTTCTTTTTTATAAGTTCGTTTAATTTTTAAGTCTTTTTAGGTATTCTGTATGTTGAAGGTTTGTCGCACTGTCCACACTGGGACACACAATGTTTGTCAAGTAGGCTAAGTCTCTTTAGTTTTTGTACGTTCTTTTAAGTTTTGAAGTCTTTTTAACATTGTCCACGCTGGGACTCACAATGTTTGTCAAATAAGTTCTTTTAGTTTCCGTAAGCTTCTGTGTATTGGACGTGTGTCTCCTGGATATCTGCGGTAATACAGAAATAGCGATCTCAGGATGATCTACGTATCAGTGACTATAATTTTCCTCTTTTTTTATTTTTAATCGTTCAGTAGTAATCTTATGTAGCAATTTTCTTCCTCCTGTTTTGTCCTTGGGGCACTTCTACACATTTTCTTTGCCCGGAAGGTTCACAGATGGTCGGTGTTGATCACTTCAAGACAATTAGATTTAGTTTTTATTTTGCCTGTATTTTCTTTCTTTAAGTGGAACAGTGACGACAGAAATGCAAGTGAACATATGAGAAAACCAGGAATTTTTGTAACATGCTATTACTATCTCTTGGAGGGAGGGGGGGGGAGGGGGGATCACCCACAACACCTGACGTTTTTTCCGCAGCTAGGACAGGTAATGGTGTATTCCGTGAGAAAAGATACTGTCTATGGTTTTGCGTGCTGGTTTTCACCTGTCCCCTCTCTCTATTTCCACTCTCTCCCACGCGTTCAGTGTTACGAGCACTAACTAATAACTCATGCAAACTTGTGTAATCTATAAATTCATTATATTGATTGGCGCCGTGACCACCCAGACTGTGTTGCAGTGCTGTGGTAAAATGTTGGACATTCATTTCCCTTTCAAGGTTACTGAGAGAACTGATAGATTTATTGTTCACAACTTCGTCACCTTGACTACTCTCCAATTCATAACAGTACATAATACAGGTGATTTCCCACTCCATGGAATATAAAACCTAGTCCGATCTATTATTCATTTTGTTGATGTCGGAGATGATTGTCACGTGAAAGAATACATAAATTGATAATAAAATAATATATCGTGTCCCATATATGCAGCGGGGGATCGATCATGACCTCAAATTCAACATAGATTCAGTTAATCACATACACTCATTTGAAGTTCAATTAATGCTACGGTCAGTGATCCTCCTACAACAAAGACCTTAAACGTATTCTCACTGGCAACTTTTGTTTATTTTCAAAATAATGTCCAACTGTTCTGAAACTGGCCAGTCTTGTTGTTTTGTGTTTTTATTTTTTGAACTTCACGTGAAGCGAAGTGCCTCTTAGTTGATTTCGACTGACGTACAGAACTTGCGTTTCTTTGACTGTCTAAATTGCTAATACCCAAAACGGCGACGGACCATTGCATGACAGTCTACACCGTATGATGGGTCCGGCACATTAAACATTCCAATGCTGTAATGGGCAAAATGGTACTTTAAACCTTAGTTTAACCCTCTAGGCACCATAATGTATCACCAGCGCCACACAGACATGTATCACTCGGTTGCAGTTCCCACATGGACTCAGTGTGAGACAAGTAAATTATGTTTCGTGTTTTCTAAAATACTCAATAAATCAACTAAATAGTCAGAAAAAAAACAACCCATAATTATGTCCCCAAGAACAAATTCGCATAAAATGAACATTCGCCTATGAGCAAAAATGGGGCCGGAGCCTGGAGGGTTAAATTCACTTCTATCTGCGTGTTCATCTTATTTAAACAGCTTGGTTCATTTAACTGATTGTGGATATGAAGAAACCCAGTAATGTTTATATTTCATACGTATAAACTACTGCAAGATACCGTTAACACTGGCTTGCACGTTGACGAGTTTGGCTGTTTGCATGGCGGTACCAAGGTCTAACACCCAGGCTTATCAAAATCTTTGTAAAGGCAATATATATAGCCAACTCTGGATATATCTAAAATCTGAATTGTTTACAGGTGATTTTCAAATCCTGACATTGTGCGATATTGACAATGTCACGGCGATATTTCTATACCCCCTGCTGAAACTTGGTGGTGTCAGTAGAGATTGTGCGATTGAAAGTTATCTCATTGACGTCGGAAATCGAAATCGCTGACGATAGTCTATTGATGTACCAGCACCTAGGAGAGCGAGTACATTGTGCCGCCCACAGATCATAAATCATTCCTCTGATTTTATCTCAAGGCGAAATTAGTTCAAGTCTGAAAATGGAATACAGTTTTGCCATGAATATCTATTTTAAGATCCAGCTTGTGAAGTTTACATAATATTGTCTACGGTAAGCAAATACACAGAATTAGAAAATGACATAAACTCTTCGTCAGATTACCAAATTACAAATCAAATCATAACTGCACTCAGCTTGTTTCCAACTCACAGTTTCGCCCTGACAATAATTTTTGTTTTGTTTGTGAGGTAGGCTGTATTTAATTTACTTGTTCAATATTTTTACCCTTTTTGGTAAACATCAATCTGCACCACGCTTGTGTCTCCTGTTCTTCTACTGACAGATATACCACAGGGGGCAAGGGTTTTATCCAAACAATAGAGTTTGTGGTCATTTTTTCTTGCATCTTAGTTGGAAATGTTTTAGAGTAGAATAATAAACCAAGAAAGCTCCATCTTCCCTCAATAGATAAACAAATAAAAAGTGTGTTGTAAATAGGATGAGAGTGGGCGAAATACCCCCCCCCCCCTAAAAAAAAAAACAACAATTTTTTTTCTAAAACATCAGTTTTAAAGTTAATGGCCATAATCATGTCGCCGGCCGGCTGTTGGAACCTCATTACGGGCCTGCACTATTTTACATAGACAGCTATAGCTGAGCAGTGAACACAAGGCAGTATTTTCTCTATTCGGCTCCGTAATTAGACCACGGTCCCCCAACAACAGCTTCAAACGTTAGTTTTCACGAGGTTCCAACAGCCGGCCGGCGATGTATGTGTGTATTTTGACTCCAAACTCAGTGCCATACTTCGTCTATCTATTTGTAATTGGTAAACAAGTTTCACCATGTAAAGCTATTAAATCCCTTGCAAATACAGGACACCCAATATCCTATGGGCGTAGGGCGTTTACTAATTCTGAATCCAGTAGAGAATTCGGACCGCCTGTTATTTTAAAACTGTGAGTTTTCTTTTCAAAGTTTACAAATGCATGTATCTGATTTCATTATTTTGTATTATTTTCTTTTGTTTCGATCACTGCAGCTTGTTCATGTAGAGTGAGATATTTTGTGACAAGTGATGTTGAGCCTTGTGTCTGATGCTTGGAGTTGAGCACGAATATAATTAACTGTCCAAGGCACTCTCCCCGTCATTCCCTTTAGCTCCCGAAGATCATTAATTTTTGACTCGGTGAAAGTAACGTAGGTTTTTATATTCTATAACAACAGAAACCATCGTTAACATGATAAGCAGAGAAGATTAATGCAGATCTCTATTGGTCAGACTGATAAATTGTAAAATGTATTATTAAAATTCCTGCAGACATACAGATATACTAATTTCGGGATACAGCTATAAAGATTAGAATTCACGAATTTTATTAGAGATGACACTTGCAGAGAACACTTCGTGGCATTGACCGAACGACAGCACCCTGGTTTATGCTGATGGCTCACTGAGACAAGACTGTTTTGTCTCCGTTTTAATTATTTTGTGAAGTATAGAGTCAAACGGGACATGGAGCACCGGCGAGATTGAACCAAGTCTGTCTCACTTTGTGGACATCAAAACTGTCTTGAGTCAGTTGGCGGAAAGAGAGACCCCGCGCACTGAGTCAGAACAGACACAGAACTGACTTGTCTCAGTGCACCAGTTTGTCATGACATTCAGTCACACAATATCAGGGCGTTAGTTCTTGTTTGTGCTACTTTTTTTGGCATAACTAAGAAATTCGTCGTTAAACGTGTGCGGCTTTAGTATGGCAAGAACTATGGTCCCACCAATGTGTATATTGAGGTGCAGAACGAAATTTCCTGTCATACTTTTTAATTCTACTCGAAGAAAATGTTTCTTTTTTTCCGGTTCAAAATGTCGGATCACCTTTTTCTGTTCAACTCAGTTGTGGCTCAATATCAACGAAAGTATTTAAAATAAAGTGAACGTCGAGATCTTTCGAAATATATGCACGCACACCTTTACCTCTTTCTGATGTTTTGTAGAATTTAGGAATCAGTGGTTAAAAAGTCTTTCGTGATTACACACTTCCTTTATAATAACTATGATGATGATGAGGAGGAGTTAGAATAAGTCGGAACTGTGAAACAGGTTGATAAGTGTCACAACGCGTTTTACACAGGTGTCAGAGTGTGCATTTGTTATACCCATTCTACATACTAAAAGATCTCCAGTTTTGTTTTTTTTTGTCTTCAGAAAATGGAGGCAGAACAAACAAGACAACTAAGGTCACAATATGGTGTATCACTATCACGATCAGTAATAATTGCAAGCACTTAAGTACTTCACAGCTTCGTTCAACAGATTTATAATCATCGAGATAAGTGATGTACACAGACAAACCTGAATTATAACCCCCCAAAAAGTTCTTTGTACCATAGAATTTTTAACAATTTCAATTAAGTTCAACGATAGTTTTGCAGTTTCAATAAACTATACGTCCATAATAGAGCTGTCGATAAAGAGTGATTGCATTGTATTCATCTATTCAACAGCTTTTGTGCCAGATACAAAGGACCTTCAATGGCCATTAAAAATGTCTGAAAACATTCCAGCAGTATCGACATAAAACAGGATGGTGTTTCACAGACAAGACAAGGATTAAACTTTTATCATCTAAATTCCTGTGGGTCATAAATTTAATGATTTTGAAAGAGTCTGTGTTGTCGGGGCCTGAAGGGGGCTAGGCCTCCCTTGAGATCGTTAGAGATAATTATTTTCATAGTGTGGTATGTCAGTATCTGTTATATATCTTTTGAATGTCAGGGGTGAAATATTCCAGGGCTGGTGTAGACGCCAGAGCGGTGGCTCACCGCCCCTAAATTTTGCTTCACGCACTAGCACAATGGGCACTGCCCGCTGAGGTGTGAACAGTGCCTATTTTGCTGGTGTGATGCAAAATTTACGGGCGGTGAGCCACCTGTCTGGGGCTTACACCAGCCTGGGTCTGCTTCACCCCTTTGTGTAAGTTTGAGAGCATGAGTACGGCTTCTTTACCTTGTCTTTTTGTTTAGTATTGTGTCTCCTCCCCCCCCCCTCCCGCCCCCGGCGGTGTCCCAACGGGATCTGTGTTTTTGGTGCATTCCAGATGCAAAGAAAGACCTAACACAATTATATAATCAAGTCGATATGAAAACGGTGTTGGGTTTTGCGTGAATGATTAGTTTTGTTGGACGCCATGGGTATGCGCTTCAGTGGCGTCAAAATATGGCAAAAAGAAAAAATCATTGTTTGTAGCACAAAGCCTGATGTAAGAAATAACACAGAGACGATATAATAAAACGTAAAGGAGATGAGAAAATTTTACTGTATCGTTTCTGTATTATTTCTTACAGGAGGCTTCGCAACATAATTATAACTTTGTCTTTTTGCTGTATTTTGTCTTTGCGTCAAGCCTTGCTGCCATCCCACAGGTTTTCTGTGTTTTTTTTTGGTAATATTGCTTCACGGGCATGCGTAATTGGATAATAATCTATAATTTTTGTGTGTGTACGGACATCAGCAATGCCTGTGGGTGCACCCACGGTGGGTCCGCTACCAGTATGAGAGCTTCATAATATGAACATGTAATTAGCTTCAGGCATACAACTTCACTTTAAAGACAGAATGTAGCCTTTAGGTAGGCATGAGCGATACTCGTATGCACCTCTAGTTCACAGTTCACAACTGGTACAATAAGTTACATGTATTTGGGGATTACATGGCGTATAGTGATTAAATCTGGGTTTTTATCTGAACGGAAACGGAAACGGCAATGGAAAAGCCCTCCAAACAGGGAAATAGAAAGAATGTATACTTGTGTGCGGAAACGGCACAATGGAAACACTGTTTTGATCATTTCAAGGGTTTTTGACGTCTTGGTTGCCGTTTCCGTACACGTGAAAAGACAGCTTTACGCACCTGTGAGCCGAACATGCCAGCCGGAATGGTCCATGCCCTTCGACATCTGGTCAGCAATTGGATGGCTATTTTGGGGGAAAGTATAATTCATATATGCGCAGCTGCCCGACAAAATGAGGCACATTGTGATATTACCCGATTCGAGAAAATCGTTAAATGGCAGTATAGGGTCAATTTTATCGATTTTGCGTTTTCAGTATTTTTGAAAAGTTTAACCTCTTTACTATTCCTTTTCCAAATGATAATCCTGTTTGAGAAGGATAAGTGCCTCAAACTTGACTTTGAATCGAGTCACCATCAATAATTTTGATGGAAAGCTGAAACTTAAAACGCGTTTTTCTCAGAACTGTGGTTCTGTCACTTCCTGTCTCTGATAGGCCATATCTTCTCTGGTAATTAGATTACAGCAATATATATTTTTTTTAAACAAATGAAAGGGGTTCGAATAACCTATTTGGTGATACCAATATGCACTATCTCCAAACCCGCAAAATGCACGAACTGCCTCATTTCGTCGGGAGGCTACACGCATTTCATCCCTACATTATTTACCAACATCAACACATAACGCTCCTCCTGTACAGTCCACAGATAGGCAACCATTCTTGTTCACATCGAGACAACATTCTCCTGTCCTGTCCACTTTTTGTAGCCGACGCATCCATCTGATTTACATAATATCTATATTTCCGTTGCGGCGTGGTAAACTGTCGTAAGTCGGATTTCACTGATTTTTCAGGAGAAGCCAAAAACTGCACAACTTTCTTTATCAGACTTGGTACTCGTAGTTTCGACAGTAAACAAACAAACACACAAACCAAAAAAAGTTATTTAAGCTCTAAGTTTACAGAATTTAACCCTAACTTACAAAACCATCTGCCGGTTGTTAAGGGTACCAAGCATGCAAAACATCTCATTGTTTTAAAGAAAAAAGTCCAGTTACGATAATTTACCATAGCACCCTCTCTATATTATATCTATTTAAAGATCCGATCCGGCAGGGTTAACCGCCCCAGCCAAAGCCTGTCAAACCGTAACAGAAACCTACTTCCTCACGTCATCTCTGGTGCCGCCACACCAACACACATCATCGTGTCCAGCGAGGTTACGTCATGGATAGTTCACATTGCCGTCCAAATTACGATCTCATGTCCGACTGTAACCCCGCGGTCGGAGGACGGCCCGGATGGAGTGGTAGAACGGTGGGAGGGAGGGAGGGAGGGGAAGGGGAATGTCTGTGCCATTACCATAATTAAATATTGCCCTCTTTGATTCCTCATCTACATTCCTTTGTCCTGGCTTTTTATTTTTTTATTTTTTATTTTCATTTTCTTCTTCTTCATTCTTTTTTTTTTTTCACTGCTTTTCCCCCATACTGAAAGGCTCAGGGAGATCAAACCGAAAGCTGATGTTACAGAATCGACCAGAATTTTATTGTCACATGATTGTATCATTATTATTATAGTATTTTATTTCTATTGTTTTGAAATTTGAATAAATAAATATTTATTTTCTGTTCTGTTGTAACGAGGTATATTTAGCCAGAACAAGCACGGGGAATTAGCCAGCCTACCACCTTACAGCCACCGTTAAATCTCTCCTCCCTCTTCTGTTCTCTCAACTCATTTGTGAACAAGCTCGATTACCTTACATACAGTATTTATACAAAACTCGCTGAGTTACCCGGCCCTGCCCGGGAGAAATATCTTTATCTAGAAAACAACACGCACAATCGGCACACAGATTATGTAGATCTAGGTAGAAAACAACTCACAATTGGCACAGTAACAACACCCGCATGGCCCGTGCATAAGGCAGACTGCACAGGAACTCATGCCTTCAAACTTTGAAAAGCGACGGGAAGTTTAAAGTCGAAACAAAACAAAGGGCAGGAGGGAGGCCATCATTGTTGAGGAGAAAGCATTATTCGATATTTTTAGGCTTATTTTCATTTATTACAAAATTACGATACTTCGCTTTCGTGTCAAAGGAATAGACATAGTAGGCAAAAGAACTATCTTTCACATGTAATTTTTTCAGGTCTGGGCATTTCTTCCTTGCAACAGTGAATTTTGTTTCCTTGCTGTTTTTTTTTATATAGATTGCTGTGCTTATCTGTCTGTCATTTAATCGCTTTCAAATAGCTTAGACCTAAAGATGTGTTTAACTGTTGGCCTCATTCTATCTCGAGAGACAATGCATCTTGCGTCCGTGGTATGTCAGTTTGGGTCGTTGTAGCGCCTGCTGTGTCTGTACGGTCTGATCCGTGGGCCGCGGGCCTTGCTGCAGTTGCTGCATTTGAAGGCCTTCACAGCAGGCTCTGTGATTGTTTCTGTGAACTGCTTACTGCGTTCCTTCTTCTCCTCCCACTGACCCTGTCTAGACTTCTCGCCCATGCGGATTCATGTCCTGATAGTAGCCCTCCAGAGACTGCGGTCTGCAGTTTGGGTTTCCCAGTTTACTGGATTGATGCTGCCTGGTCTTTTTAAATTAATTTTTTAATTAATGACATTAATACAGGCAAGTGGATTTTTTTTTTTTTTTGCACGTAGGGATTTAACAGCTAACTTTCTTCGTATTTCCACAATTTGCAAACATCCGGTTTCCAAAGGTAAAATATTATAAATTATAAATTTAATTAATCACGCCACACGACCCGGAAGTATAACATGTTGACGACTGGTCAGCCATTTTGTATAATCAGAGAATGGACACGGCGGGTCTTTTTGTCTTCCTGATCCCTGCAGCGGTGGCTGGGACGCGGATATCTCCAAATCTCATGTCTCCGGTTCTGTCAGACACAGTAATGGGTAAGTGGATTGTGGGTGGGTGGGTTGGGGGGGGGGGTGGGGGTGGCGGGCGGAACTGTACGATTTGAGATTTAACGATCACTTGCCAAATACAAAAGGGATATCACGAACTTTGATGAAAATGAAAGATGGGTGCAAACATTTTTTATACTGAAAATTGTAGAGGCGTTTCGGAGGATAGGGCCTTTGAATGTAAAAAAAAAAAAAGAATAGAGGGGAGATGTAACTCGACAGAATGCCACTGAAAATGGTGCAAAGGCTTCTCCGCCCCTTCCAATTCCAGCTTATCATTGTGGACTGCTACATTAAAAATATGTTGTTTTTTTTGTCCATGAAATAGATCTTTAGCACAACATGATACACGCCATTAGTTAGAGAAATGTTTTTCTTTTTTTTAAAACCAGCTTTCCTGATTGTGATAGAACCAGCGGTCAGGTTCATTTACTTACATGCTGGCAAACCTGTGCACAGACCTTCTGACAAAGGGCGCTTAGAGATCCATCTCCACTGTACATAAGAATGGTGGCATTAAACTTAGAATGAAAATATCCCCAAGCAACTTGTTCGGCGAAGTACAGCACTGGAAAATCATTTTCATATTGTCAAATTTTACTATTAGCACTTTCGTTCCCTTACCAGTTCGGTCCCCGATGTCGACGTTTTAATAAATTCCAATTCAAATGAAGCTGAAGTTATCACAGTAAAATTCCGAATGCCAGTGTTCTTCCACGGCTGATCTTTTGTCACATTTTTATAAAGCCGGGTTACCTTAATACGTACAAGTCATAGGGCAGAGTTCAGACAGTTTTCTTACGCAAATAGGCCAGTTCCGATAAAAATCACTGGGCTTCACGAATTCAGAGACATAAGAGATAAGAATAATTATTATACAAGTATATCTATTTTTGTTCATGCTAACAGTGAACCCATCCGCTGACTAAATTTACTTACACCAAAATTGTGTATTTGCGCCTCTCATCCAATTTTTCACACCCTGAAAAAGCCGAGGTGAAATAGCAGTGTGTGAGTGTCATATTAAGGTCGCGAATTATACTGTCAAATTTCCTTCTTTTGTCATGTAACTTGAGAGCTCCTGTTTTCTGTCACTCTGCTTCTTTTTCCTTGTGATTCGTATTAGGCCTAGCCCTCAATGCCGCAGTGTTACGGTAAAAGACCCTATATGTAAAACCAGGCCAAAATAATTTACTTTTTATCATGGTTTTACAGAATGATATGTGCTTCATGTTTCTAATTGGCTTATAATTTTGTATGGCTAATATATCACAAGACGGAAATTGAACAAAGATTATAGAGGGAAATGTTTCTTGAGTCTCTTGTAAAGTCTGGTTTTTGCATTTAAGGTGTTTTTTCATGAAACGTCAGAGTACACTAGCAGCACAGGATATCTGGAAAGGTCTTTCAAAAATTACAATGTATAATAATACGAGCGGGTTTGAATTTAAGTAAGTAATCACTTTCTTCAAAACTTTGAAACTGCATTGCATTCCTTTAGTATCATCTTCCAGCGTGGCACAAAATGCATAGCGTTATAAATAATAATCACAGCTTTTTCCGGTCTGCCGTAGTTGAGGAGGAAGGATAGCGGACTACAATAACTTCCTGGTTCATTCCTGTCATCAATCTGATGCTGCTCTTTTAGAATAACGAACACGCCTTAATCCCTATCTTTGTGTTTCTCTTTCTGTTAATCTCTGAGATAATTAGTAGTGTTATTCATATTTAATCTGCTTCCATTCAATCCCTGTAAGGTCTGATCTATGCAATCCCCCATGAGCCATGTTCATAATCAAATGCCATCGACTTCACAATCCCTGGCTTAAACCGATCAGTTTTCCTAATTTTGTACGTAAGTAAACATTGAATCAATCTTTGTAGCTATTTCCCTCTGTAATTATCTCGTTTGGGCCAATTCAAGGCTTGATGCCCACGGATCATTGGCACGAAATCTTATTTCTAGCCCCTGCTGCAAGCCTCATCTGGGCTTCCGAATCCGAAACCTGCTTTAAAAATTGGCTGAAAATCTCATTTCGTCGATGTTTACACAGAACTCAGCAAGTTGGGGGCTGGAGAGAGAGAATGACGTAGAAATGGAGATAGAAAGAGAGGGTGGGAAGGGGTGAAATAATGTCCCTTGAGAATGATGGGGCCTCGATGGGACCTAGGAAAAAGCGTATCAAAGACTTATTGTCTTGCTGTAATTGAATGTAGTCCTAAATGAATAATACAGCCCGGTGACAAAGACAATACTGTTTCTTCGTAATATTTTTTAATGGTTTGTGTCCACCCATTCCAAATGCTTGATTGATCCTCCAGCCATTACAAATTATTTCCGCCAGGAGGAGAATGAATAGTTAAGAAAAGCTGTATAAGTACATGACTTAAATAAATCGTCCGTGAAAACGCAAGCAGTATCCTAGGGGAAAACAAATGAAAGCGCTCATGGTTACAGTGTCATAAACGGCATTGGACGCCGGCCAGAGATCTTGTCAAGGCCGGAGATATGAGGCGACTCACATTTGATTTGCAGCTGGACATAACTTCGTTTTCATCTCCTCACGCCCAGCTTAAATTCTGTCATTATTACAGGCTGTAACTCCAGATCTTTTCGGTTTGGATGAATCAAATTTATAACACGTGATTTCTCCCCCAGAATGTGCATGTGATAGCATTATTATCTGAGTGTTCAAATAGATACATGGATATCTTCTACATGTCACTTGTCTCTTCTGCTTCTGTCCTCCTCCCCACCGAATTCAAAATTGCAAAGTTAGCGCTTTGAGGAATCTAACAAATTTTATTTCATTTATTTATTTATTTATTTATTGTTATCTGCTAAAAGCAACGAATTCAATTAATTATTGTACCTGAAAAGATAACAACTCAATCACGAAAAGTCACCCCACATGTTCAGTGTTTCTGAGGTATCACCTGAAAGAGAAAAGCTGTTGATCCTTTGAAAGATATTTTGAGTAACACGCTCTCAATAATGAATGGTACCAGTAAAGTGAGTAACCACATTCCAACACAAGCAGAATAAATGTGTCACTCCCCTAGTCATTTTGCATTTTCTTTCAGTAAGTAATGCCCAGTGACATTCTTGTTCAGGTCTCTCTGCCTGTCGCATCGCAGAACAGTGTCACTCCTCAAATGTTGTTTGCATGATGGATTGGCAATGGAGGGAGTCGGATAATTTCATAGATGTCCTACATGTCATGTACTAGTACATCTATGGATAATTCACATTAATTTTGCTGATTTACCGATGTCATTTGTAATTCACAGTATAGAATAAGTCATTCGTTGTATGTAGCAAGGCCTGGCATAAGAAATAATACAGACACAAGCAAAGTATAGCTCTGAAAATGAATGTTTTGTCAAATTGTTAACAGCCTTTCCTGGCTTTGTTTTGTTTTTTTTAAAAATTATTTCCGAACGTATTTATGAAAAACAAGCATCACAATTAATTTACATATATTTTTCTGGTTATGCAAGGCTGCTTGGGTAACAACGACAGAAGTTCCATCTAGTAACAGCTCTGGTGACCTGGTGTCTTAGAGCAAAGTACCTTTCATAGGTTTCGTAATGAGAAAAGTCAGTCGTACTTGCCTGTGTCTCGCTACTCCCGTCTTTCTTTATGGAGGTGTCACTGTGGATGAGACTGAGTGTCCGTGTGGGAGGAGGCAAGAGTCCCAGGGAGCGGTTCTGTTGTAGACAGTCGGTGTTTACAAAGGGATTAACATCGTCCTGGTGCTCTTCTGAGGTCGATTTCAGAGCCGTGTACATCTTTTTGACACTTTTAGTTCAGAGAAACAGGCACAGCAAGGACTTCCATCGGTACATGCGTCCGTAGGTTATCTATCTATCTATCTATCTATCTATCTATCTATCTATCTATCTATCTATCTATCTATCTATCTATCTATCTATCTATCTATCTATCTATCTATCTATCTATCTATCTATCTATCATCTGTCTATCTATCTATCTATCTATCTATCTATCTATCTATCTATCTATCTATCTATCTATCTATCTATCTATCTATCTATCATCTGTCTATCTATCTATCTATCTATCTATCTATCTATCTATCTATCTATCTATCTATCTATCTATCTATCTATCTATCTATCTATCTCTCTATCTCTCTATCTATCTATCTACCCTTTTGTCTATCTGCTTGCCTTCCTTCCCGCCTCTATCTGCCAGCTTCCCTGTAACTCTTTCTGTTCATTCATCGGTCTGTTTACGATCACCCAAACAGAATATAAAACAAAGGAAAGGAACAGATTAAAAAAGATACAGACATTCACAAATGATACTTTAAAGCGACAATCATGTGCAAATCCATTCCTTTCCATACATTTATTGGATCAGACTCCAACCCAGACAATTTAAATTGCAGAAATAAAAAAAGAGACAGCCAATGTTAAAATATACATGAGCGCAATGTAGACATCAAAGTTTACACGGCTGTCTGACAATACTGATAAATGACATCATGAAAGTTCCAAATGCGATCAAATAATACAACCACTTCAAAAGGACACAGCGGCACTTTCAGATAGGCATGGATTTGCGACTCAGTGTCATTTTAGGGACACAGAGCGTAACCGCGTAATATTGTTTCCGCCGGTCTCCTGTAGTTACTCAGAGCCGGAAACTGTCTGTAGTCTAATATGTCATATATTCATCAAAGCTATACGATAACGGCTTATGTCCGATTTTTGCCAAAAGGCGACTGACGGTCCACTGCATTCCTTAGTATGAGGGCTATAAAAGGCGGCAATAGAAAAAATGTGATAATCCAATAAAATTTTACTGGCATAAGTCACCAAATGACAGAAAACGAAACAGTCTTTTCTTAATATCTAAAAAATTTCAAAACTGACTATGCCATTAACGTAGAGCAGTGGCGAGCATGGATTTTCTATGTTACAGTTATATGTTCAGCATTGGCTGAAATTTATATTGTTGCAGCTGAACTTGAATTGATTGTTTTACTGATTCAATTTTTCTAAAAAGAATATTTAATCTGACCTCAAAAATGGTCACGTTTTACCATGCAAATTGGTATATCAGACGATACCCCTGTCTATTGTTACTTTTGGAAACAATGAATCGACAGCACGGATGTGATAATTAAAAACGCTTACTTTGTGGGGACACAATTAATGGTGTCGGTGTCGATTACGTTTGTTAAAAAAAAGAGAGTGTAATCTTTAACCATCTAGCCACCAGACATAGCTTGCCTCATCCAAGAACCCCCCCCCCCCCAAAAAAAAAGTGCAAAACTGTCTTAAAATTGCCAGGTGAATGCAAAAGTCTAAATATTTGTCATGAAAAATCATTTACTGATAAATCAAAATATGTTTGAAATGTAGAATATTTGGCATCATAATTAATATGGCCTGATACACACATGAAGACTACAGGCGAAAGTGTCAGTTGTCACGAAATGAAGGTTTGGAGAAGTTCTCATTTTGAAGTTTGAAAGTCCATAGGGTGCCTTGAAAATGGAATGCCTTATCTAAATTTGCTCCTATTGCTGGACCATGGTTATTTTTCACTTACTCGGTATGAGAGGAACAAAGATAAATATATTAGCTGAGAGCTGAGGAAGGTAACCATAAAACTCGCATTTTGTGACAACTGACCATTCTTCCCCTGTAGTCATCACATGGATCACTGGCCACTGCCAGAGTGTTAAATGACTTACAGACTCTGCCCCTCTGGTTTGCATAGAAAAAAGCCCCCCTAGGCTGAACTTCAGATCAGTTGCACAATTCCCAGGCATAAAATTTCCACTTCTAATAATGTTCTTCAAGCGCCACCGGAGGACTTAATATGAGATGGAACGGGGAGTGGGGGAGGGGGAGGGGGCGGGGGGGGGATGTCTTATTCAGTCATTAGGCAGCAGCAAAACGGAGAGAAGAGCAGTTTTTGAATACAGTACTTTCCGCAGGGAATGATACAACAGACAGAGAGGCCAGTTAGTCAGAATTATTTGCACGCTGACAATATAACGCGACCTTAGTTCTGATTTGTTCCAACTCCACTTTTTGCACCACTGAGGAATTCGACGCTAAACGTTTGCGGCTTTAGTACTGTGGTAAGGAGTTGGAATAAATCGGAACTGCGAAAGAGCTTGATGAGTGCCACAAGGCATTTTAAACAAGTGTTCAAGTGTGTATTTGTAAGTCAGCTTCTGCGTACTAAAAGATCTCCAGGTTTTCAGAAAATGGAGATTGACCAAGCAAGAACGAAGGTCGCATAGCGTACATGAGTGTACATGAGTGTAACTCTTTACTTTGGGATAACACTATGAAATTATAAATATCATATCCAAGTTGGATTAGATGATATATATATATACAATCATAACCAAAGCAAGATTAATAAGGAATTGTGAAATCTCGACGCTAAAACATGTTTGCCGTTGGTTAGGCCTTAACTGATGACGTGTGTTACTAATGCTGATGACGTCTTGCTTTCATTCTCGCCTATCGGCAAACACCTAGTACACTCGCACCTTAACTGTCACGGATTTTAATATAGAATGTTGTTACGAGTACGCAGGGGTAGGTATTTAAAAGCTTTTTTATGGTTGCAGAGCTAGAGAGCTCCTTCCAAAATGCTCCTTACAACAGCCTCAATTAATAATGATTAATTTATTCTTTCAATTTTTGTTGTTGTTTTTTTTTTGTTTGTTTTCCTCCAGAACGAGTAGGGGGCCAGGATTAGGGATTCGATAAGATTTAAGGTTGAGGATAAGGATGGGGTTAGGGATAATACGCGCCCCTAGTGCAGAACGCTTCGGATGCGTACGTACTTATAACAACAGCCTTTAATATAAGGTTATGAGGCAATATCCTCGCGTATTCTTGCATGTTAAATTAGAAAATACTTTTTAAGCCTACTCAAGACGGAAATGGTCTAGAAAGCCATACCAAATCTGGAATGCACAAAGGAGCCAAATCACCTTGAAAAAATGTAGTTCAATTATTTCCACGGGGACTAGATCTATAGTCGATCACTGGCGTATGGAGCGTTCGCTAATACTTGGGAAACACTTGGTTTCCTGTCGTGTAGCCTAAAGAGTAAAACCCGCACTGGTGTGCAAGGGGGTGACAGAGAGTAGAGGAAGGACGAGATTGTCAACATTGTCTGACTTCTTGGCATTTCCAATTGGTACCTCGAGACTAATCAGAACCCTGTGACATCTTGCACGTGAAGAAAAGACACCCGTGGTGTCAGCCTACTTTGGAAGAAGTCAGCGTCCATATAGTGTGCCCTTTATGTGGGCGTGTCATTGGCATTAAGACAAGAATCAAGTTCTCTGGTGTTTTTTTTTTTTTTTCTAAGAACAGATTTGAGCGTGGAGCTGTACTTAATAAACCCCATAAGACGTATTGATCTGAAATGAGAATGTATTTAAGCTAAAGACATCAGGGAGTATTGTATTTGTGGAGGAAAGAAAAGTGATAAATCATGAACGGCATTCAGAATGAAAGACCATAACCTAGTAAATTCAAAACTACGAGTGTGACCAAGACGAGAAAGCGGCATTGTATTTAGAAAGTAAAGCCGGACAAATTAATCAGCATTTTCAATATCATAGCAAATTGACAGACAGACAGACAGACAGTCAGACAGAAAGACAGACAGACAGACAGACAGACAGACAGACAGACAGACAGGCAGATAGACAGACAGACAGACAGACAGATAGATAGATAGATAGATAGATAGATAGATAGATAGATAGATAGATAGATAGATAGATAGATAGTAGGCCGACACACACATACACACACACAATGGGAGAGAGAGAGAAAACGAGAGAGAAAGGGGGAGAGAGATAGACAAGTGGAGAGAGAGAGAGAGAGAAAGAAAGAGAGGTATTATAATTATAGGTAGGTGGATTCTATAACGGTATAACAACTCTCCTCAGTCCAGAAAACTGAGCGATGATGAGTGAACCAGGTGTTGGAATCCTGAAAAACGTGCCCAAATGAAACAAGAAGGGAGCTGAACACCTGGCTGAAGTCATCGTACCAACTGAATGTCTTGCTTATCTGGTCATAATCCAGTACTAATTGGTATGACCAGACACTAATGAATAGTGTGACAATCTGGTACGAGATACATGTTTTAACGAACTGATTCGGTCTGTACTGGCGTACAGATTACTTTGCTGAACTAGGTACTCCTGAACCAAAGCAGAATCTATAATTCATAGATTGTTGTTACTTGTACGTACAGTCCCCAAGTTTTTTTTTTTTCGTTAGAGGTACGTATTTTAAAGGCTTTTGTGACTCCAGAGCTAGAGAGCTTCTCCCGAAATACTGCTAACAACAACCTTAACTAATTATATTTTCAGATTTTCTTTTTGTTTTCCTCCTGTTTTTTAGTTGAAAGGGTAAGGGACAGGGTTAGAGATTCGACAAGATCTAAAGTTGAGGATAAGGACTGGGTTAGGGATAGGTACATATACGTAAGCGCCCCTAGCACAAAAACACTTGGGGACCGTTCGTACAAGTAACAACTGCTGATTCATATTGTTTTCCACAGCATTGTCGTAACATTTCAGTCACTATGAGCCAGTGGCGCGACGCGGATATTTTTACCACTGAGCTTTAATTCAATTGCACTCAGAACTCGCACGAAATTCAGATATCATAAAGGAAGTTGATGAAAAGTGCAGAAACACTGAGATGGGAGTGAGTTGAAATCACTCGTAAAAAGGCTTTGAGGACGTTGAATGAAGTCATGCATGTGCGTCTGTAATTGTTATCATGGAAAAGGACGCATGCTACAGCTATAATCCATCATATTGTGCAAATTATATGTGTAGAGCCCACCCGGTTAATATTACAAGAGAGGGCTAATTGAATATTACAGGAACATTAAGGATAAGAAAATAATAATTGTTAATGGTGTTTTTGCAGCGGTTTAGAAGGAGAAACAAGGCTTACAAAAGGCTTACAAAACAAGGCTTACAAAATCAGTTTACAAAAAGCTGTGGCAAATGACATTTAGGAAATCCCTGAAAGATTTAGATTAAAGGATCTGGTGGAATTAAATGTAGAGAAATGCATGATTCCAATTTTAAACATGTTTTTTTTTTACCATTATTTTGTACTTTCAAGGAGTATTCTTAAAAGGCAAGTCTTACAAAATAAATGTGATTGCGGGGTTTATGCATCTTGAAAGCTTCCCTATTAGCAACAGAATCCGGATATTGGGCAGGCACGGCGTCACAGGACACACATTTCTCTCCCATCTCCAGACCCCCAGAGTTCCGCACTGGCCAGATTCCAGGCTACAGAGCGCTGACCCTGCACGTAAAAACCAAAACAAATGAAATAAGCGGAAGCGGCGATGAGAGGAAATCCAAATCAATATTTCTCCCACTAACATTTAAACCTCTGATGTCTTGACAGAGCATCGGATGTCAGATTGTATGAACTTGGGAACAGCTTTCCACCCTTATCATGTCTCAAAGCGCATCTCTGAAATTTGGCCGAATTTTTTCTGTCTTTGTTGTTATTTTTTTCCCAATTGGAAATGATCCCTGTCGTATTCTCTAAACGTGGATGGCTGGGCCAAAGGGATCATAAATTGTGACCTGGTTATGCTAACATGACAGATTTCTGTTTAGTCTTTTAAATGTAAATAAAATAAGCTTTTATACATTTTTTTTTTGAATGCCAGGTCTCAAAGACATTTTACTGTTGGTACTTGAGGTTGTTTTTTAGGTCTAGGATTGTTTCTTGTGTCAAAAGTTTCAACTTCAAAGGTAATTTCGTGATCTGCTTCAACCGCAGTTTGGCCAGTTTTAAGCAGAGACCCTTTAACATCTAGAGCTCTTACTCTGTCTTCAGACGCCAGCATTAGAGACATTCAAGAGAGGTAATTAACATACGCCCACGTTAATTCCCTGAAGGATTTTTACAGCCTCACGTTTGTTTTGTCTCAGTTGTGTAAGGCAAGGTCGTGTGTCTTCGACAGCGTTTTCCCGTTCAGAATGTAAAGCCCAGCAATTTAAATCAGTCGAATAAACATTTACCTAAGTGATTGGGCGTGATGGCGGAATTACGTCGCTAAGACGGCTACTGCACATGCGCAGAATGACCGCTTCTTTTTCGTCTTCACGACTCCGGTTTCCGGTATCGAAATTCGACACATAATGATTAAGAGGTTGGAAAGTGGCCTACATTTTGTCAAGACCGAGGGCGGTAAGAAGTCCCAACAGGCCGCTAGACACACATTGCGTTGTGTCTTTTTTTAGGTACACATTCAAGAACATTAAATGGCTACGATGCCAAAAGTATTAGCACTGTTAAGGCAACGCCGCCCACACCGTCAGCTTTTTGTCAAGTGTCAGTCTTTACAATGGGATGTGGATGAAAGAGAACTGATGTAGCTGTGGGATTTTCCTCCAAGTGAATTATCTTGAGCGTTGACGCTGAAACTCCTACACCTAGAGTTCTAATTCGTTAGTGTTCTTGATCACCTAGTTGTTATTGTTATTACTGTATTTATAACTTCAGAACTCTTTGTTGCTGAAATTACATTGTGTTTCTCCTGGAAACAATTTACTTTTCGGCTTTTTTTTTTGCCTCAAATTAATGTTCGTAAAATAACTTTGGAAATGGGCATCGGGAGAATGCATCATGATGTTTCTTCAGGTTTATAACTATCTCTGCCACATCATGATTATGTTTCATAAAATAATGCAATAGAGACAAAGAGTTAAACCATGAAAGGTCTATTTAAATAAGCAGAGCAAGTATAGTGATATCATTTATAAGATCATCAACGATCCACATGAAAACGCCAATCAAGGAGAAAAAACCAATAAAGCGGCATTCCCGTTATTGTCCATGCTTGTGTAATCAAATCATCCCAGTTGCCGATTCTTGCTGTCCCAAACTGTTGTATCCGAACCCCGTAGAGTACTAACTTGATAAATGCTTTGTCTTGGCCATACCAAATTTTAAACTACTGAGCTGGTGATAGCCTATTGTTGTCATAAATGAGAAAAAAAAGCTTTTTCGTTTCTTTTGTTTGTTTTTTGTTTCCTTTTGTTTTTCCTTCCTTCATTCATTATTTCTAAGAGTTGAGAACACACGTACCGTGTGAAACACGGAATATGTACAGGTTGCTTAAACTGAACTGTAAAACCCATCAGCTGAAAATGAAAAGACCTGAAAGGTTCGAGAACAGCCTACAACGCAAAATTCAGTCGTTGACAATTCTGAGATGTAAAAGACTTCAGTTGGGTCCGATCCCCAGGATGGTCCTTACAGACATCAATGTATTTACTTACTTGGGTATCTACCTACTTCCATACGTTTCTAATATTTTTTAATCTGTTTAGTCACCTTGAATCCCTTTACGTATTTACAAATAAACACCTGCCTATTACTTTTCATTCTGTTCTTTTAATTATGTACTTATATACCTATTTAGATATCTGCAATCACCGAGTCATGCACAGGATGGATACATTCCAAATCGCAATTCAATCTGAGCAAAAAAACAACAACCAAAAAATCCAAAAAATTAAAAATAAAAAAACCCCCCAAAAACCAAAAACAAAAGAAATCTTGATCAATTATAACAATTTTGCTAAACACTGACACAAGACATTGTACTATGGGAGCGTCTTTCCCTTTTTTATTTTTCCCCAGTTCCAAGATCTGAGAGTTTTGTAAATTTTTTTCCCAACTGGACCTGAACAAGAATTTAATTCTTGGATTTAATATACTACTTTAAAAAAAAACAGAAATGTAATACTCGGTTGGTAGAATATCATAATTATCAAGCATGTTGTTTTTTCTTTTGTTGTGGCAGGAACAAAGTGGATGTGCTTAGACAGGATTGTCTTTTTATGATAACGTTCTACATAATGAACGAATTTTTTTTCTTCCCCTGTAGAAGGATTAAAAAAAAAAGCATTTTATTATGTACGATATGGACTGCTATCTTTCTTGTTTATGTGTGCGTACGTATTCTAGATAATTTAGTATTGAAGTTAAGATCTTTCTTATGTGTGGGACTGGGAGACACCGATTGTTTTGCGTCTTGTCTGCAATGAAACGAAACAAATCGTAATATTTTACAAAATTAATTTACCATGTGGATTTATAAAAGCCATGTAAAGGATGTTGTTGTTGTTAGTGTTGTTGTTGTTGTAACCAGGTGAATTCGCGTGCTATTTATGCAGAAAGTACGACCCGCAAGGCACGAACTTTGAGGGTGGCACGGCAACTATCGTAACTCTACTTAAAAAAAAAAAAGAAGAGACATTCGGTGATAATAATGTTTGTATCCCCTGACAGCCCACAGATTGTGCTATAGGCCCATTGCGAATGACGTCACAGAGTGTTTTTGCTTTGTACTTCCGGCACCCATAATGGCGGGTGGATCAGCTGACGTGTGTAACTTCGAGATAATGTCTAAGCAGTTCAAATGCCTGCCGGTTGCATTGCAGTTGACTGTTATGACAGGGGTGGAAAGGATGGATCCAGTCTGGTCAGATTCTCTACCATCCGTGTAAACAAGGGAGAGGAAGTGAACGAATTGACCGAACGTCTCCCATGTGCGTGTACACACGTGTCATTGTTTACTGTAGTGAACTTTTTTTTTTAGCTCGCCGCCGATTGGTTCGCGACGCCTGAAGTGCTCGCAGTGCAAATCAGTTAACGAATCAAAATCAATGCTACCATCGTCATGGTTATGCGTCGGTCCTTACAACTAAAATGGCCGATATTCGCAATGGGCCTATAAGTTGGGGGAGTAAATTCCCAAAGCTGAGGGTTAAGTAACTTTTTTAAAACACCGTAAAGTCTGATCCGAGACTTCTTTCACTATATGTCGACAACTTGCACGCGTATAAACACGGTGAGTACTACTCACGGGTCTGTGTGGTATTTATTTCGTTCAATTTTAAAGGGGTGTGGTGCGAATAGTTGCATTGTTGACATGGGTGATACGCGCACAAGTCGACGGACAGAATTTGGCGAATTGAACTGTCTCGGTATCCTGTGTTTTGGGTTTATGCTTGTGGCCCTCTCCAACCGGCAGATTGTGTTATAAGTTGGGGATTAAGATTTGAAAACAGGGTAAAATAACGTTCTTAAAATATCGTAACTGTTAAGTCTGATATAGCAAGTTATTCAGTTTTTTGCCTCTCCTGAAAAAAATTGTGCAGACCAAATTACAGTGGGCTACCTCGCGGCCCTCGGAATGAACAGTATAAAATTTGATAAAATCGCAAGCAGATGTGCGTTCGTGCTGTTTATGTGAAAAGAACTTGTAGACACCGGCTGTATAAATCACGATTAAGTGGCGGTGTTTGCGTGCTTTTTAGGTACGTGGAAATTTAGACCCAAACATGATGCATCAACAGGCCAGGTTTTTGCAAGATTTTACTCGTTCTAAATTTTACATAGGAAAATATTTTGGTTTCCATTGGCATGGACGAGAATGCGGACCTTCACGCATATTCTCTGTTTTTTACGTGGGTGCAGGGTTTGGCGTTTTTGTATATTATCGTAACAAAGTGAGTCTTCGAGTCGTTTCACCTTGTTTATCTGTTTACCCAACCTGGGCTGTCTGAGCTCACGACATATATTCTAAGTGTTGTTGGCGCCAGGGCATGGAGCTAGTCGATCATATTTCCGTCATCTTGCGATCTCTAACGTTACTTGGGAAAAAAAAATTGTTATAGTCCAGTCTGTTCGTTAGTTCCTTGTCTAAGGCTAGCAGCACGCTGAGCCCAATTTGTTTTGACTCAGATTTAATGTGAGATGTGGACCATGGAGTTAAAAGGGCCCTCGCTCACTGGCGAGGCTGAAACAAGTCTGTCTTCCTAGTTCGTTGTAGATCTTTGTTTAGGGAGGATCGCTGCCCTTGGCATTTACATCTAACCGCCAACGTTGTGGACCTTATTGTTCCTAGTTCGAGGGCGTCAAAAGTGTCTTATGTCAGAAGGCGTAAAGAGAGACCTCATGCAACTGAGCCGAAACAGGCGCAAGATAGATTTGACTCAATGTGCGAACAGCCTTATTCTTGTTGCGTACCTTCTCCTGCCTGTCTAAAGTATTACGTTTAACAGCTGGAGTGGGTGGGCGACAGCGTTTTGTGACGAAATGTTTACATTTATCTGAAAAGACAGTTATTATATTTATGTCAAAAAAATGTCCTGCTCTCTCACACACACGCACATATATACACAAATTGTGTTGTGACTCAATCATTTACTCAACTTAATATGCCCAGTCTACTCCAAAACAGAGAAATCGTATCGCGAGTTGAAGTAATGCCTCTGCTCAGATATTTTCTGTCCACGAAGAAGGTACGAATGCCTTGCCCGCCTATTTTTGGCTGGCCATTGTTTGGACGTGATGGTGATGGACAATGTGTATCGGGCTGACTGTATGATATAAATAATTAAATATACTTCACTGTGTTTTGTGCTTTGGGCTACGTACCTTAGAGCACTGCCATTACAGGTATATATGGTTTTTTTGCTCTTATGTAAGAGAATGTCCCATACTTTTATCACCTGTGGTAATATGATAAAGATCTTTCAGACAGACTCGACTTCTCCTGTCAATGTTACTTTGATTCGAATCTAGTTTTTTTTTTTTTTATGTTAGTACTGGTGACGACCGATGATAATAGCGGTAACAATGTAAGTACATTGTATGGTTGGTTGACAAACGGCAGTAAATACATCAGTCACAAGAACAACGACAACAGCAGCAGCAACAACATTTTGACTGAAGAAGAATCACAGTCATCACACACATGGTTGGGTTTTGATACTACAAACCTCTGTGGAGACTCTAGAACAGAGTGATAGTGGAGAATAATTGGACCCCACGTTTCATAGTCCAGTATATTAAGTAGTCATGGGTACAAATCAAGCAGCAACGCTGAGGGTATGGATGCACCAGGAATGACAGGAAAATTACTGCCTAGAGCCAAAATTAGCCAGCCTATCATGGAGTGTCATTAGTCGTGGGCTGGTAGGATAAAATCCTTCCCTTTGCCAGCTAGCCCCAAAACAGGCCAAAATAGGCATAAAGGTTGCATACATACATACCTCTGGAAGCTGATAATAACGAAAGAAACACACACAAAACTTGTTTCACTCAGAGCGTCACCAGCGCCAGTTTCAACTATTAATTGTTGTTTCCCAAAGTCTGGCCATTCCTCTCGAACTAAAGCTCGTTTCACTATTACCAAAGAATGTTGTTACAAGTACGTACGTCCATCAAGTTTTTTTGCGCTAGGGGTATGTATTTTAAAGCCTTTTGTGACTCCAGAACTAGAAAGCTTCCCGGTGAAATACTCCTAATAACAGCCTTAGTTAATTATTCTTTCAGATTTTCTTTTTGTATTCCTCCTGTTTTTTGGTTGAAAGAGTGCGGGGCACGGTTAGGGGTTCGATAAGATTTAGGGTTGAGGATAAGGACGGGGTTAGGGATAGGTGCGTATGCGTACGCGCCCCTAGCTCAAAAACTTGGGGACCGAACATACTTACTACAACAGCCATTACCAAAAAAAAAAAATGCAATTTATTAAATGGTTCCTTAATTTCAATCGTAACCAATGTAAGTACTATAGCACTGCAGCAGACAGAGAACACCCAATTAGCCCACTTGTGCCACTAATACAGAGACTTTGCCTATGTCAGCCACCGTTTCTATAAATCACTATGTTCAGAGTTGCTGCTGGCAGCATCATCCTCCCTCGGTTCTATACAAGATCATTAGATCCATTCACGGACGAGTACCGACTTGATATTTTGGTTGATGTATGAATGTTACTGAAACTGGTCTCTCCATTTCACCGCTGTCACGACATTTGCAATTTTCCACTCTCTTCCCCCCTTTCTTGTCTTTTTTTCTTTTCTTTGTTTTTTTCTATTTTCAAGTGCAAAATAACGACTGTCATTTTCTTTACTCTCCGCCAGACCGAAATCATAAAGGTTAACCGAATTATAATTATGTTATTCTTATCTGTCTTGTCTCAAATCTTTGTTTTATGCATTTTCCTAAGTTGTATTTTGTTTCCTGCTAGGATTTCTTTACAAGGACAGTTGGTAAATACTATTTAAACTCCAAGTGTGAAATACGACCTCCCTGGCTTTTAGCTCTTTGATTATGGTAGAAAAAAAAATCTCAACTTCTCCTACTTTTAATGATACCACTATCTCTGATTTACAATAGTTTCGTGGCTGACTTTTTCCTCTTTGTTCTTTCAGGCTCAAAGACACCATGGTTATATTTGATCTCTTCCGTTCTCCATCTCACCTCCTAAAATAGTAGTTTGAAATAGCAACTGGTGAAGACTGGTGGAAAAAGGTCACAGCAAAGATGAAAAAGATATCAAACTGTAACTTTTTATTAATACACCGGGGCAAACGGTCAAGAACGGTTATAAACAAACTAGAAATTAATACAACAGTCGCGTATCTTCAATATATTCGTGCAAAATGGAACTTTTCATTATTGTAAGTGGTAAAAATGAGGAAGAAGTTTATAAATCCACCAAATATATCATTCTGTATCTTCAATGTTTATACAGAATAATAAACTGTCCAGTGATTTTGAGGGAAGTCTGACTCAAGCGAATATTTGGTTTTCGAATCCTACACGATCAACCCAAGTAATTTAAAGCATATTTGTAGAGCATACTGTAATATACTCGCATACATATTCGTTCATCCTTGTTTTTAATTATTCAAGCTTCATTTTCCAGACATTTTGATATTTCTAATGGCTGCAAAATTCTGCCAAAGTTCTATCCTTTGATGCACATGGTGTCCAGGTTAGAAAAGGAAAGCTAGTCTAGCACAACCAAGACGGGGTGGATTACATTTTTGAGCCCATTTGCGAACCAGAATGATTTGTAATAATTGTCTCCAGAAATTGATGTAAATGTAGAGAAATACAATATCGAGGCATCAGTTTACTTGGGCCCGCGGACGCACATATATCGTCTCGTCTAATCCTTCAGCAATGGAATAATAACGGAATTAATTCCGAAAACATGAGCTTAGATTAACATATTGCGTAAGACAATCATATTTCCGTAATACAAACCACACGTTCCATGAATCGATTGTTGCCAAGATTCTGTACTGAAAACTCTCCCCAGATCGGGTCATTTCTATACATTTCATGAAGAGTATTTTTAGCTGGAATGTATAATATTTATGTTTGAATTTGCAGGGTGGTCCACACACCTAATTCCCGTGCTGGTGCTTCTGCCAATCCATGATTGTGATTTGTGAAGCGAATGCGTTTTGGAGACAGAATGGATTGGGTGTACATTCGTTTATTTTCGTGTTTGTTCCGTTGATCAGACTACGCTACGTAGATCAAAAAGCTAGACTAGTTTTAGGGCTAAGGGAAAGAAAAAAATGTCCTCATTCCCCAACTCAGTTTTCCTCATGTCTACCCTATAACAATAATAATAAAATGTGGAATACATTGAGAACGGAGGTGAAGCATGAAAAAAAGAGCGTGCTTTGTACCATTCATCGATCTTTCCGTTCATCGTAATTCAAATTTCTGTTCACATGAATGCAGCTATCGTCTTAATGGCGTAATCACTGCAGATTTGTTGTGCCCGCATCAATCGACCTTGATCACACGCCGGTTTGATATTAGAGCTGTCTGTCAGGGAAGGATGAAGAAATGAGACTAGGAAAAAAAAATGTGTGAACATAGTCGTAAAAGGAAAATGCCCAAACACAATGAAGCAAAAAGGAATCGATAGAAATATTGAGGAAAATGATGCGAAGGAATGAAAATGAGAACAAGCGAAAAAAATTTACGGAGAATTGAGCATGAGAATAAAAAAACAACAAATCAATAAAGAAGGAAAAAAATAACAAAAATAGAAAGAAAGTCAGAAAGGAAACGATTAAAAAAATAAACTGACCAGATTCACAATGGCAACAGGAATGATTGAAAGGTGAGAGAGGAGTAAAAAAAAAAAGGAGTAATGAAAAAGCATACGGAGTGGAAGATTGAGAGGAGAAACTGGGGGAGGGGGTACTTTGTTATTAAAAAACATCTTCCACAAGCCACAGTGTTGACTTTCTGTCCGAGTACTTGGCTGGTGATATCAGTTTCCGGGATTAAGAGGAAGAATCGCCATTTCCACCCATACATTCCTAATAAGCTTTAAGAACGTCTTCAGCTCCGCGTCCAGTCCAAAGTTTAATGTCATCTCTACAAGTGGCTGCCTGTATTCTTCAGTAAGATCATTATGGTACTTATTATTCATACATAAACCCGTTATATAACCATATACCCCGGGGCAATAAATCCCTTGAAAAACTAATAACCTGTTGTGACGTCCATTATTCATGGCCTTAACTCTCCTTACAAGGTTATTAGCCTGGCACTCCCCCCCCCCCCCTCGCCCAACAACCTGCGTGTTAGCCAACAGTCCCTCAAATTATTACTCACCTCAAGGGGTCTACGGCGGTGGCTTATGTTACTCATCCTGAGTTTCTGGTGAAAATATAGCAAGAAAGGCCAAAGTCTGGCTAGGGTGGGGAAATGTTAGCAGCCGCCGGGCTCTGTTTGGTCCATGGGAAATGTAGTTAAAGTCACACACAATTTCCCTCTCTTCTACCTCTTACCTCGACTTCCTTCGTTACTTTTCCAGTCCCGTCCTATCTCTCGTTCCCGGCCCTGATAAAATCAAAGGACAATGGTATTGAATGAACTGTTTTGGCTCCAGGGCCCGTCGTCCTCCATTTTGGTGTTTCCCAATTTCTTATTTCTCCCCCAAAATACGTACGCATGGCGGCCCTAGGTCTTATTTACTCCAAAGTCCATTTTTTGCATAGCTGAGAAATTCGAAGTTAAACGGTGCAGATTTTGTCTTGTGTTATAGAGTTGGAGAAAATTGGAACTGGGGAAAAAAACCTGATAAATGCCACAATGCATTTTAAACAAGTGTCAAAGTGTGCATATGTTGTACCTCTTCTACATACTAAAAGGTCTCCAAATTTTCAGAAAATGGAGACAGAACAAACAAGAAGTAAGATCGTAACACCACTACACCGTTACTAGTTTTAAGAGGTGGTTAATGTTAAGGGCAGTGAGCCTCCTAAAACAAAGACCTCAAACTTGATACTACATGTAGTTTTTTGTCTTTTCACCGAGTACCCAAAGAGCATAATATCATTGGCCCCACCACGAAACCGCGCATACGCGAATGACTTAATTTTGCAGGCGAGCACCGAGATTATTTTACTTGAAATGTAACATAAGATAAAATTAAATAAGACGACAGTGACGTCATTATCCCATGAGGGAATTCTCTTTCACAGAGAGTCTAAGAGCACTTTCATGGGACACACACCTTATGCATCATTACATAAACATACATTACAACTCAATAAACTCAAGAACAGACATACATTTAAAGTGATGTGGTATGGACCTTAGTGAAATATGACACACATGTATCTAAAGTGTCTTGCTGAGTCGAATTGCGGAGAGCAAAAACTATCTTCTGTATCTTTTTTTTTGTTTGCTTGCCTTGGGCACATTTTCAGCTATTCTGAAATATTGTGCCCTACCCTTTATCAACAGAAAACATAAACTTCCCTCAAGTAGTTCGTAGCCTATTTGGCCATGATAACGCCAGCGATATAAACTATCTCCAGGGTATTATAATTTGCTATGGTTTTCATGATTGAGAGGCACTGGAATCGGTCTATAAGACAAGGGCTATGGGTATTCCGCTATGGTTTGGGATTTGGAGGGTGAATAATTGTGTTAATATTGAGTCCACATACATGCATTTCCATGCTTAATGGTCCGTTGTGTAAGATTCAGCCCCAGTTGACTTGTCCGTTGAGCTGTCTTGTCAGTTTATGAACTCAGTTCCTGGCCAAAGTGAGTAAGCTCTATCGCCAGTCCCAAAGCTTACCTTCGGAACATAAAAAAACGGCTGACTAATAGGGAGGAAATACAACTTAAACTTCATTCATTCTTTTGAAAAAGAAACAAACAAACATACTCATTGAAAACTCGCGTGGAAGAAACAGACCACGGGAGACCTCTCTAGGAAAAGAACCCCCTTAAAACAAGACTAATGTTTCGACCCCTGACAGCGGCACAGCCCGAACAGTGCCAAATAGACTCTGCCAGATTTTGAAAAGTATTCTGCTATCAGTTAGTTACTGTCAGGCCACAGTAGTGTGTACTTTCATTGTCAAATTATGTTTCCTTCTTCAGTATTTAAACGATATGCATGCTTCAGAATTGGTATATCCGTCCCGATACTCTGACATAAAGCAGTGCCGCTCATGCAGCTCGAAGACAGTTACAAATTTAAAGTTAAAAACCTATGCAAATGCACAGAATCTGGAAGGTCGCCGTGCACTAGGCAATGCCTGAAATTTAGCTGTATCAAAATGTACCGGTAAGCTGCCCGTGTTTGTTTGGAGAAGACCTGGGCCTGAGTGCTTCAAGTGTTTGCAAAAACACATGGGAATAATTACTCTTTCTTAAGTACAAGCGGTGTCTATTTACTTTCGTGTGAGCCAAGATCAAAAAAATTTCCACAACAGGTTGTTAAACTTAGACATTATGTCATCAGAGAGATCACACTGTTCTCAGTGACAGTGCACGATCTAGCTTTTAGTCAGATTTCTGCAGTTCTTTCCGCATATTTTTAATCTGATAAACTTCAGAATTGGTCAGTTAAATTTGCAAAACGTTTTAACCGATTTAACCATTTGACAATTCTTTCAATTTGCATTGTTCCTGGCGTTTAGTACATATTATATACTCCGACTCGAAGACAGTTAAGTTTTTTTTGTTTATTTAAAGAAAAGTTGTAGAAAGTTACATTGCTTGGAACAAGCTAAGTTCTGCCTACCGTTGCATATTTCGAATATTTAATATGTATTGGTTCTGGTGTGAAGACGTGAGAAAGTGGAAAGATGAAAGTTTCGTCCGTGCGCGAAAGGCCAGGTACATGTTTCGGACCGCAGCATCCCGAGAAGTGGTGATTTTCTATTTACTGAAGTACTTTCCCCTAACTGTGTTGTTGGTCTCTCACGTTCCTGTGATCAGCTACCTTTCTCTTTCCCCTTGTTTCTACGCGGATTTGTGACTTATCTGAAAAGAAGAGCGTATGTATTTAACTTTGATCTCAAATCGAGTGGCTCATGAAAAAGTTCCATTGGTCATCTGGCAGTAAGGTTGAAATTATGTCAGAGACGTGAAGATAGTTCGTTTTATACTTATACAGAGAACATGTGTACATAGCTCCGCATCGTACCCTCGCAAAAATGTTGAAATTATTTCAGTCGCGGGACGATACTTCATTTTATACTTACACATATAATATGTGGACATAGCTGCACGTGCAGTTCGGTTTACTCACATTCAGGTTTGCCATTCTCTCCCCCTGTCCACCTAACCAGCCGTGGGGATGACAGGTTTTTCGCTTCTCATGCCCGGAAAAGCACTGAGACCCGAGGGCCAGCAGCTAGCCAGGCAGATTCTCACAGCCCATTAAATACTCATCTCCGGAACAAATACGCTGCACGCACCTGCTGCACTCACCCACATATTTTTTTTTATCACAGTCAACACTCCCTGCAGATGGTCTGTGTCTTACCGCAAACACAGTACAATATTTGTGAGTGGATCTGGTGGAATCTGGCTAAAGATGAAAGTTTTATATCTCTTTAATAATAAATCAAAATAAATATTTCTATGAAGATTTGAAGCAAAATAGTTCACCTTAAGCCCGACTTCGCCAGACCCGTTCACATTTAGGTGACATTTGAGTTGCCTTTATTTCAATGCTTCCAGTACGATTGTATTTTTGGTTAGGAATTAGGATTGCCACTGCGAAGGTTTTGTGTGTGTGTGTGTCTGTGTGTGTGAACGCAAAACAAAAAGGGCGAACTATGTATTATTTATTTAGATGAGTATGATCGGCAGTATGTTAACTTTTTGTGTCCACGGGAAGGCGCCAGTCACTCTGTATTGTAAGAGGGCTATTATGAACTCAATATTGATAGTGAAAAATTGTAAATACGATAGAATAACACGCTTCCGTTCTAAAAGAAAGGTAACTTTACTTGAAAAAGCAAATAAAATCAATAAAATTCACATTTATAACAAAAATACTAGAGAATCAAGCTCTCATTGCTATTAACTTGCACAAGAATGAAATTATATTTGGCACGATGGAGCATCTGATTATGTTAATTATCAACTCCAGCTGATTTCTGGCACACTATAACTTACAAATAATTAATTCCCATAAAGAGCCTCGGATTGCTACAGATGTGTTTGGCACCCGCCTCCAACCTTAAACGAAAGTGAATTAGAGAAAACATAACTACAATCTCTAGCTCATTGAGCGCAGCTATCTACCGGCTCAATATAGTACAAATAATAACAGCAGCAGCAGCAGCAGCAACAACAACAGCATCAACAAAGCGACACGTACTCAGTTTCCCCTTCATGATAGCGACAAAATATCACCACCGTGTAGTGAAGTGTCAAAGATTTTCACCATCAGTAACGAGGAGACCTGTGGCTCCTTTCATTAGAGACGGGGTACTGTGGTCCAATATCTTCTGACATTCAATACCCTCTGGCCCCGGCAATCTTGCTCTCTGAGAGTTGGTTTATTTCCGAACTTACGGCTTTCTGCACACGGCGTTTGTGTACAAAATGGTCTGCAAGTAAAACACAGAAGACAAAAATAAAATGGTGTGCCCTGTTTTACCTTTTTTTTCTCTCTCTCTAATTCTGATAAATGTCTTACGAATTTAAACGTGAAAATATCTCACTGGAATAATTTTTTGTTAAAAGACTGTCGGAAAAACAGGAGAAAAAAAAAGAAAGTGTCTGAAAACAATGTTCAAATGATAAGCATAATAATCAAAGATGCGTGGTGGGTAACCCCTAGCAACAGAGGACTAAATTGTGAATTATTAACACAAGCAATTCTACACGAGGGCAACGAGACTGCAACGAGTGAGAAACACATAATATCGTAGACACTGGTTTCATTTCTCCCTTACTCTGGGGGATCCAAATTGTACCTTGCCCGCCCCGTGCTTGTCCATGCACGTTTTGATATAGATTCTAATAATAGCCAGTGTAAACAATTAAGATCTTATTTTCCATATTTTTGTGTACATTACTGCTTTAAATGTATAAGAAAATGTTGATACATAGTGGAATCTATGAAATAATAGTAAAACGATTCATTCACAGAACGAAATGGAGTAGTAAAATTGTTCTGCGCGCAAAATTAAAATTAATCCATGAAAGAAGAACTGAAATTTTGGGGGTAACGAAACATGGGAGTGCTGCCTGTAATGGAACGAAGCGAAAAACAATTACTGTATTTTATAAGGAATGTGCACAATTAAGAATGAAGACACATTGTATTTGGTTTAAAGGTTATCACGAGGAACACATCTAAAACATTTTTAGAATTACCTTATGGGGGCGCGTGACGAAACTTCATTTACAGACGTGCTAGAATTTTCGTCTGATGGCCTACTTCCTGCCAGATATACCAGTGACGGACATAGAGCTCATTGCCGTTTAATCTCGTATTTAAAATGCGGACGTGCTTTTTACACGAAATAATCTTTCATTTACGCAAATGATTTGAAATTCTCGTACCTCCAGTGTAGTATGGAAATTCTAACCAATCTTAGATTTGCAAAGCTTTATAATGACTGAACTTGACATTTCAAAACACTTACTAGACGTGTTTGCTTTCTCTCAGAACAAATTGGCAGGGGATAGCTCTGTCCAAATGCAGATCAGTAGTCTTGATTTGCATCGAAAATTCATCTACGGGATGAAACAAAAACTAAAGGAATATGAATATTAGCTGATTTTTGTTAAACCCTTTTCTGTACGTACGGGGTACAGACGTAGACCAAGAGATATTAAATATTCACCGGAAATTAGTAGGCCTACAGTTATCTTCCAACCCTTATATTTCCTGTGTTCCTCAAAATTAATTGCATACCAGCAAAAAATCTTTTGGTGTCATTAAAGTTTTGTTCTGGGAAATTTTCTTTTGTTTATCTATGTTTACTTTTTAGTATAAAATAAGCAGAGATAAGATTAACGACGCTGTATAGGCAATAGTTAGGGTTTTTTGTGCTGATCACGATAGAGGACGTTTTGAAACATGAAGCATTGTTCACTGGCATTTTACATGTTCTAGTTGTTCTGGGCCTGTATCCATCAATACATAGAGCTACAGAATATTGCGTTACTTCTGAAACACCCTGTATTGAAAGCTACAGAAAAAATGTAATGTCGGAGCATGATTTGGTGTATTGGCATACAGTTAAAATGTGGCCAAAGTAAAATGAAATCACAAAGCCCGGCGTTAGCAGATCTTCGGCATTAGAGAGTGAGGAACTGGCATCGGCGTTAAGATAAGTACAGCCGCTCCTCATTTCCATTTTCACTTTTTCTTTTTAAAAATTCCAGAGATTTTTGCATTTACCTGTCTTGACGAGGGATTTGATATCTGAAAACTTGCAATTTTTTTCCACTTTTAATTCTTTTGGAATTTATTCTATATTTTGTTTGTCTTTGTTTCTAACGCCGGGTTTACGAAATATAATGTCCCCCTCTCCCCCCCCCCCCCTCGAAATCGCATCTAAACAACCCAAGTTCAGGTCCTATCCACTGGAAGGTCAGTTTTACATTAACATCAGTCATGGGATTTTTGTTTTCAGGATGTTCTCATCCAGTTCTGTTGTCGCAGGACCTGGGGCAGATTTAACTCGTCTCACCTATTTAATAGATTTGGGACATTCCACTTAAGGCCAATGTATTTGTAAATAAATATCACATTGGTAGTTAATACCAAAGAGACAAATTGCAGGATGAATATGGAAACAAAATGATTTAGTATCACCATTTGATTGCGGCAATTATTTGTTATATAAAAGAAACCATAGAGATCTTTCTGGATGTCTATATGTAGAATGAGACAGAGCGGTGTTACGGAAATGATATATTGAAGAATACTTATCGTTACGACTATAATCACATAACCAGTATATTCTAGGTCGCACGTGAAATGTAGACAAGCAAGGCTTCATTCATTGCTAACCACTCAGTTTGTCCAGGAAAGACGCCGTCTGTCAGCCTGTCTGTCTAATCACCTGTTTGTCACCTACCAACCTTGTGTTCTGTTTGTGATATTTTCTAATGACAAGACAGTTTCTAATCCGATATAATTATATATTTCTTTGAGCGAGCTTGTTGTTTGTTTATAAACTATGTGCCATAATAATGTAACACAAAAGCAACCATAGAACATCCTAGACAAACAGCTACAGAAACAGCTTTTACAATAACGATGACACTAAAATAACAACAAAAAAGACAATCCATAAACAACAACAAGGAACCGTTAAAAGCTCAGCTCAGCTAATATTATCACCAGCGATAATGCAATTTATGCCCTAACCGCAAAGACACCATTGGAATCGTACTGGAATTTTGGGCTGATCACATAATGTTGACGTTTCCTGTTTCTTTTGGCTTTAAACAGCGCAAAGACACAGCGTACAAACAAACAAAGGAATTTGACGCTACAAGATCATATTCTCTTCCGTGAGGGTAGCTAGGGGTGGTCCTCAGAGAAAAAGAGTTTACTTGGTTAACCAGTTATTCTTGTCAAGGAATAATGGCGTCATGACAATGTGTTTGATGAATTTCTGGTGTCTTTGAGTATAGACTATCTGAAGCATGCAGATTAATGCTAATATCGCTTCAAATTTTCTACATAATATTTCATTGTACTCCGAAGACCACGCCCTTACTCCATCGGTGATATTATCTTCTAAGATAAAATGAGATAAGACACGATAAGATAATTAAGAATCACTTTATTATCCCATGCATGAGGGAAATTCTTTCACAGAGTGTTTAGGAGCACATACAGGGTACACACATCTTACGCATCATTGCCGGTATATAAACGTATATCATTACTGAATTAACGCAATACCAGGCACACATGAAGTGGCATGGTAAGGAACCTTAGTTAAATATGGCACACATCTGGCTAAAATGTCTTTTTGAGGCGAATTGCTGAGGGCAAAAAGGATCTTCAGTATTTTTCTCTTCTAGTGATTTGTGCTATAGTTGGAAATCGAGAGAGTTAGCTCTAGCCTGGAAAGGGTGTCAAATCCACAAGTAGGCTTCAGAAGCATGACTGACAAGGTAATGACACTTGCAACTCTTTGGGGAATCTTCGCGTACTATCTCCCCATCTGACACTCCTTTTAGATGTCTTCGGACTATGGTGACTGCCTGCTTCTATAGCTCTTGTCCTATACGAGTTCATCAATGCCTGGCACTTTTCTATACAAGTGTTCAGAGCGTTCAGAGTTAGTTTGCAGGCATTTCTGAAGCGGAGATGAGGGAAGATTGGCGAGGAAAGTCCGTGGGTTGCTGTCTTACCGACGATGATAGTGTCGCGAATGTGGTTTCTAGCAAACGCCTGCAATCAAGAGGAAAACACACACTCGACGAACACACTAACTTTCCTACTGGAATTAACAACTCAAATGAATTAGTTTTGTCAGACCTGTAGGGCCACAATAATGTATTGAGTTAGCTGCATAAGATAACATATATAAATGAAATGACCGTCAGTATAACTGCAAAATGAGGATACAATTTTAGAATGGACTAAAAGGTCCTAGTACTGGATCAAATATAACTAATGACTTATAGGATATTTAATACAAATTATAGTCGTCGCTGTCTCAGCACACGCCAGCTCCATTGCAATGGCTCCTGTCATATATTCTAATACTGGCACTGCCTGGCTGTGACTAGCACTGCCTGGCTGTGACTCTTGGAGCAGACTCTCATACTGCTGGTAACATCTGAATTCTGACATACAATTACAATGCATACCATTTTTCCCCGGCCATCAAGAACCAGGGAATATCAGCAAAGGCGTTGCATGGTGGACAAAGTCCGGGTAGCTATTAGCTGGAGCTCGTCATTTCTAGGCTCCTCATATAGATGGTCTGCTATACTGCGTCTCTGTTCCGATCTGGCTCGAACACGCCGACCACTTCGCAAAAGGAAACTTTTCTGCATGTGATAATGGACATAGGTATGGGCTGACTTTTATAATGTCTAGCCACCTGCAGCTACCGTCCAAATCCCTAGATTTGATTGGTGCGGTCATGCGAGCTGAGCTCGCAGTATTAATTTATTCTATTGTGTAAGTCGGTTATGGCCTTGCACTAAGACAGACAAGGTCGTCTTCTAAATATGTTAATAACAATTAAATCCAAAATCTTATTAACTTGACTCAGCACAATTCGTGCTTTCACGAACCACTGAATGTCAATAGTCAATTACAACCACCTCACACCCTCTAACAATGCTATTAAATCACGAACTAGAGCTGCTCTGCCATCCCTGGTTTACCTACACATATTCCTTTTTAACCATCTACAGTTTTTGTCGAAAGAACATTACTCAAAACATGTTGCTCACGAGTACAGCTCAAGGACACTTCACTATGACTAGATTAAAAAAACTGAATTCAAACCGTGGCCTAGCACGGCATTTATACATTTAACTTGCTCTTGACAGATGGTAAGTACAATGGCAAGGAGAAATACGATTATATATAATTAGACAAAACGAAGTTTCCATACTTTTCGCAGATGGAAAGGGTCCATCCAAAACTTACCTATGCTCGAGTTTTGCTGATTTTAACCACCCCCCCCCCCCCCACTCTCCAACTGTATACACTTTTCATACTCTTGAATCCAACCACCCTTATCCCCAAATCCAAGTTTTGCAAATGTTACAACTTTCGTTGTTTTTTTTTTTTTTAAAAGGAAATAAAAATCAAATTTTTTAATTCATTGTCATATTAATATAACTGAAAACCTCACATGGGTTCCGTAGAACCCAGAACAGTCCCTCCCCCTTCCACGTAATTTTTCATACGCTGAGGTCAAAGCCCATTCCCCACCTCCCCTCAGCGTACGTACGTAGGTCTACTTACTACTTTATGGAATGTCCCAATGGGTATGTTCATGGGCTAGCGTCCACAAGCTTCAGACTCCATAAACAGATCAAAAGGATCATGATGCTGAGTGTCACTTGGCTTTTACCAGCATGACAATTGTCGGGTCGTTTGCGACATGCGCTGCCCAGCCCACATGCCTAAGTCTGTATAATAGGATTATCGTGTCGTGTACGACAGTAGCGACCCCTTTGTACCAGAACATTCTCTCAGGGAATATACAAGTTGTATTTCTCATTTTGTCCAGCATTTTCTTGTGATCTGAATGGCTTTATCTCACCGTGATATTAATATGCCCAAAGAACGACATAAAATGAAGTAAATATCAATAGCAACAGCAAGAGGATGAAAAATAACAACCATCGCAAGTGAGCGAGTAGCATGATACAATGGGCATGCATTGAAATAGCAACGAACAAATAAATCAAATCGCACGATCTTTTTCTCGCCAAAGAACACAGAATCTGCTCTTTCCATTTCTTCCCACAGATTTTATTCAACGCAGAAATGCCGTTTTGGTGTGTTTTGACGAAATATTATATAGAACCATAAAGCTTTGCTACATACAGCTTTGTCTTTTTGCCACACTTTCATTTCGTCATGTTTTAGCATACTGTAATATCAAAGTTCTTCATTCATTGTTCTGCTTTATCTTCCCGTTCTCTGTGAACCAGAAGAGAACTCGAGACATCCGTTTTGTCGTTCCAGTTTCCTCTTTGTCCCGTATGTTTTATTCCCTTGCTTTCTAGCGCTGACCATTCAGAGGTTTGGCGAGTATAACGCTTCCCATCGATGCCAGGTAAAGTTGAGCTATATTGACGAAATATTGCAAAAACCAAAGAAAATATGTGGTGTCGCAACGAGGCTTGAAGCAAAGATACAATATGGCGAAAAGAAAAAGTTGTACGTAGCAAAGCCTCGCTTTAGAAATAATCCCTTTTCCTTTGTGGTTTATTGTATCGTTTCTGAATCATTTCTTACACGAGGCTTTGCTACATTCAACTTTTTTTTTTGCCAAATTTTGTCAAAGATGAGGTATTTATTCCTTACTATACTGAATCGACCGAAACTACACTTCACCACCTATTTCTACACCATACTTCGTCAGAGAAATATATGACTTCTCAGGAATATGCCTGAAGGTAAAACATGTGGTTACTTACCAACACAAACAAATACTCATTGGCCATCTTAAAGATACCCTACGATTCCTCCTTCTGCATACTGATTCCCAAGACATCCCTTTACTCCCCCCTCCCCCTTTTATTCTCTCCTGCCCGCTCTCTTTCTTCGTCTCCCCTCCCCCCACCTCCCTCCCCCTCCCTCACTCACTCTTTTTCTCCTTCTCTTTCCCTCTCTCGCATCCCTCCCTATTCTGTGTTACCTTCCTCCTCTCAGTGCAATTGAGATCTCACACTTACTGACTCGACGGAAACTATACGATTCCGTCAGCATATTACTATTAGTTTCCAAGTTTCCATCATTTTGGAAGTTACAGATAAACTGACTAGGCCTTGTCTTACAGAAATGCCACTGATCCCTTACACAAACAGAAAATACTGGGAGAGAACGAACATTTCAGTCAAACTTTCACCAAGACATTTTGCCGTTTTGTTCACGCTTTTATGAGCTCAAAATATGAGCTCTAAGGTACTGAATCAACTAACAGTTAACGCCTCCTTTGTTTCACGGCTTCAGTCATTAGTCTTCTCTCCTTGCCGCTCCTCAGAAAAGCGAAATAATAGACGTATGTTAACCCATTACAGGTACCAAAGCAAAGACCCCACCTCTTCATTTGTTATTATCATTTTCCTAAAGTAGCTGCTATTCTGCGCCTTACTTCTTTCATTTAGAAGACATTGACTAGTTTGAAGATTTTATTCTCGGAAAAAAGTTGTCTTAAACGATCGCAATTTGTTTGCAACACATAATCTCAACAATACCAGTTAGAGTAAAGACAAACTTTGCTCACACCTAGGTAACTATTATTGACTATCTGTTTGCTTTGCTGTTTATTAAAAATTGTCCCCACCAGCGACTCCTTTCCCGTCACCCCAGCACTCTCCCCTGAACCATAGGAAATTACATGAAAAAAAAAAAAGGCAATGGCCGAGGATTTATAAACCTCCTGACATCCCTGGCCCTCTACCTCCCTCCGGTTCACCCTCTCTTTTCCTTTCTCTCCTTTCCTCGCTCCCCTCCCCTACTCACTCTCTTTTTCCATCTCCCTCTCACACCCACCCCTTTACACATACACAGACACACACAATCCTCCTCCTCTCAATGTGACTTTGACTTTATGCCTTCAAATGTGTACTCCTTAATATCAACATCTCAATAGAAACCAACATTGAAAAGAAAATATTTTCAAAACATTATGGAAAGACAAACGATATAGAAAGACCATGTTCAGGAAATTATATAGCGAGTTTCCCAGAATCTGCAGCCTTGCTACAGACCTCTAGGCATTTCTCTCCTGGTAATGAATTTGCACCAAACTGAACGCGTGTCAAATGCAGCCCCCCCACGCACATTTGTGCACGACGCACTCAATTCCTAATAAAGTAAAAGTGCACCGAATAGAAAGCCCTTGAAAGCCAATGAATAATTAATACCTATGATTCTGCACTTCACCGCTCGGATGGAAATGTCCGAAAAGAATATATTTCCTTAAAAATCAACTCATTTGTTAAGTTACATTTCAAGGGCGTCATTTTGAACTACAAGTAATTTCAAATGATTATGTCAGTTCTGAAAGCATTAAGTGCAGCAGTTGTTGGGAAGAACGTGCTAATTGCTTCCCCGAGACCTAAATGTATCGAGGGGTATTTGCCATATTGTTGTAGGCGATGTTTTGCCGATTTTGAGGTTTTATCATGAAAGTGGTTCTCTGACTCCTAATTTTATTATGCATATTTTTCGTGGGCATTTTTATGCAAATTTCGATTTTGAAGTGTACTGAATAAAATGCCGATTTTACACAACTCTCCAAACTTTTAGTCTGACTTTCTCGAAAACACAAGAATGGACATACAACAATATGGAAAAATACCCGGCAATATATATACATTAAATAATTCATTAGCAGTGTTGCTTAATTTCACTCGTTTCACTCTACGAGCCTATGGCTTCACCTACTACTGTACAAAGTGCCTCAGGCTGGCAGCTTCAGGACTGATCCCTCTGACTTCAGCTGTTAACCTAGACTTGTGCGTTCCAGAAAAGCAAGGTACAGCACATGGGTCAGAATGCCTTTGAAGTCGCAGGGACAGATTTTAGTATCACAAAAGCAGAGACTGTAAAACCCCCACAGAGCATAGCGGTTAATCCCTTATTGTGGTCAGAAAGAAAATGGACAATGCCCTCGGAACTTCATATTGTACTGAGAGTGGTATTAGCGAGAGAGAGAGAGGGAGAGAGAGAGAGAGAGAGAGAGAGAGAGAGAGAGAGAGAGAGAGAGATAGATAGATAGATAGATAGATAGATAGATAGATAGATAGATAGATAGATAGATAGATAGATAGATAGATAGATAGATAGATAGATAGATAGATAGATAGATAGATAGATAGATAGATAGAGCGCCAGAGAGAGATAGCGAGAGGGGGGAGAGAGAGAGAGAGAGAGAGAGAAAGAACAATTGGGACAAAAAAAAAAAACATGAACGAGGGCATTTGTCTTTTTCTTCGACACATCTTAGCCAAATCACTTGGACACCTATGTTTATCTTATATCTTTTTCTTCGACACATCTTAGCCAAATCACTTGGGCACCTATGTTTATCTTATATCTTTTTCTTCGACACATCTTAGCCAAATCACTTGGACACCTATGTTTATCTTATATCTTTTTCTTCGACACATCTTAGCCAAATCACTTGGGCACCTATGTTTATCTTATATCTTTTTCTTCGACACATCTTAGCCAAATCACTTGGACACCTATGTTTATATCTACTTTATTTCACACTAAATATGCATTGACAGCTTATACAGTCATGTAATACTATCACATTTTGTGCCATCATATTATGAGTCTTGACAAATGAGAAAATTACCGTCTCCCGCCTCCCGTGCTGGGATGAGTTTGGACGGTGGCATCTCTAAAACTATGCTCTCAGAGTGATGCTGTTATTAAATTTGTAGCTTCATAAAAGCCAGACCCCCAGGAAGACTTCAAGACGTGTTCCTTTGCGTTATTTTATTCAGGCACTGGGTTTGTCGAGGATGGCAGGACTCCAGTTAATGGGATGGCGCTGCAGGGCACCACGTGCACTTTACCGCTTGTTTTTCTACAAAAGACATGCAAGTGACCTAGATTTACACTGATGATGAAAAATCACAACAAAATAAGGCGGGAAACATAAGAGCAAAAAGTTAAAGAAGGAAAAATGAGTTGTACCCTGCCCTTCAATTTCTGTGCCCTCTCTGCCCCACCACCCATATTTATAGAATAATATTATTTTTATAACTGTCATAGAGCAAGTTCACCCATACCATCGCCCCAGCGACATCTTTACTAGCCTTTTCTTTTGCATTTTCAGTTTCATCATATTAATCACAAACATTTTGGCCCTCATTCCAGTTCCTTGTAGCATTTGTCTGCCTTTCATTGTTGATCTTACTTTATGAGAACGCGCCAGTTATAGATAATAATAATAATGATAAAATAATTATGTAAATATAATAATGATAAACTATATTATTAAGTGAACACCCGATTATCTGAACTTGTGTAAATTTGCTTAGATTACTGGAACGTTTGCATTATTTATTGACTTTAGTGATATTTTGGACCTTTAAATAAAAGTGGAATAAGAATATTTCTTTTCTTTCTTTTTTCCCTTTAATTTAATCTTTTAGAACTGTTCAGCACTGCCTCTTTCATGGCTTGATGCCCGTGGTGTTCTCTTCAGCCAATCACAGGCGTTTTCAGCTTCCCACGCTGCACCTGTAAACTGTATCGTCAAAGACAAGGAGTGAATCTTGATTTCTCAGGGGCAGCAAAACAATAAAATTGAGTCAACGAAATGCTCAGTTGCCTCGAATCCTGCAGCACCAGGAGAGAGGTCAACACGTGGTCAGGATAGAGTGAGCACCAATCTGAGAGATAATGACTAGGGTAATCTATAGAAATTGATTCGTGCGGAGGAACGAAATCGCTGTTCCCCTTTAAAAGGGGCATAATGGTGCAAGGGAGGTGATAGAAAATTCTCTTTCAGGAATATCACAGCAGAAGGGAATAAAATCTGTCAGAGAGAAAATAAAAACAACAACAAAAAAAAACAACAACAACAACACACACACAGTTTGGTGATGTTAACTCTCCCGAATAGACTGGACACCCAAAGTCTCTGATCTTCACGCTAGGTCAAAGGAGCTTTAGGGTAGCCACACAAAGGCCACCGAATTCGGTCACCGAGCCACTAGGCGCTTTAGGTGAGAAGAATTGCACTATATAAACGGACCGAATCTAGGTGGGCTCTATGTGCAGTTGTTGAAATAATATAGTGCAATTCTTCTCACCTAAAGCGCCTAGTGGCTCGGTGACCGAATTCGGTGGCCTTTGTGTGGGTACCCTTAGACTGCAAACCACCAGGGATTAAAAAAAAAGGGGGGGGGGGAAAGATGGTAGTTATAGATTCGAATCTGCATTTTTATGATGTAGTTCGAACAGGGCTGAAACGCATTATCATATCAAGCGTCGGGATTGGTGGTTTAAACTGTGAAATCAGTAATTAAAGGAAACAAAAACAACATTGAATGTTCCGCGGTCAGCTCATTTCGGTGTTTTCAGGTCTTTTTTTTTCAGAGGGTCTCTGCCCTAGGCATTTGCAGCCCAGGTATTTTTTATTATGATTATTGTTGTTGTTATTATTATTATTATTCTTGTTTTTGTTGTTCTTTTTCTTAGCCCTCCCCAAAGGGTTCTTTTCGGTATTTTTCCCACCAGCTGGATCCTGTAGTACAAGCAAGGAAGGATACAAACTGTGGCAAAAATGTGTTTTTTTTCTTACTAAACACAAAAATCGTATCAACTGCCGGTGTAAATTTGCTACGCGAGTTACATGAAACCTTCAGTGATTTTAGTTAGTCAGATCTTAAAAGTGATTTGCGAAAGGAAATATTCTTTTATTTACTGTGCCAGTCGACTCCGTGCTGTGTTGACCACTGGAATTACTAATCTTTTCCTCGAAATGCAATGGCTAAGCCGGGAATCTCTGTGTATCAGCGTGCGTGTGTGTATGTGGCGTTCTGTATCACTCATCCACTCACATTTCACTCGCAGCAATTCATTAATGGCTCAAATACAGATTCATGGCCGAGGCTCGTCCCTAATAATGACAGTTATCAAGATCAAGATTCCACCCACAGTGTAATGACGTGTTCCAGTTCACGCCATAGAATAATCATGTGCTGTTATAAAAGTGAACGCAATCATGAAGAATGTCCATTTTAAGTGTTAATTTTGTCTGAGAGACCGTTTTTGTAGATCTTCCATTGAATTAAAGTACACTATTCAGTTAGGCTGGGTTTTCATGTGTACGGAAACGGAAACGTGAAAACCCCGTCAAGTAGTGGAATAGAACGAATTTTTTTCTTGTGTACGGAAACACCGTTTTGATTTTTGATGTTTCCGTTTCTGTGCACACGGAAACCCAGCTAAAGTATTCACATGTTATGCCTTAGAGGGTGCTAAGGTTGGCTTGTTTGAAACAATCAAATTACACTATAAAACATGGACGCAGAGTAGGTCAGAAACAAGCATAGCTTTTTTTAAACTTTCTCCTCATGTGGCAAGTGGCACTTTCCTGGATATGACAGCGAAGTAAAGTTTACTTAAATGTAGTAGGGTAACACTACTAATGGTTTCACAACTTTTTCTTTTGAATTAGATCCAAAATTGTCATACACAGCAGATCTTTGTCAGCAGAATACTTGAACGTGAAAAAAGTTGTGTGGAAGGAGTTAAGTTTAGTATTTACTCACTGATCAATAATGACAAACTATATTGTTCTGAAACATAACATTTTCTCATAACGGTAAGACTTACTGTCAAATTTAGATCTCGCTCTCTCTCTCTCTGCTTTCTCTCCCCCTATCTCTCACTCCTCTCTCTCTCTCTCTCTCTCTCCCTGTCTCTGTCGCTCCCTCTCTCTTTCTCTCTTCCTCCGTCTGTAACTTTCTTTCTTTGTCTGTTTCTGTTTCTGTGTCTGCCTGTCCATTTATCCGTCTGTCCCGTTCTCCTTCTTTCTCCTCTCCTCTCTCTCTCTGTCTGTGTCTCTCTTACATGCACATATCCATGTACTCACACAAACAGCAGTGAACACATGCGCATATTCGCAAGAACACAAACACGCACACATATACACAGACCGGCACAAGCAAAATGTATCATTATGCAAACATAACTCCTTCACTGTGCGTATTTGATGCCCTCCTGGCATGTTGGAGGACTAGGAAATTCCACGTCACTTCTCCAAACTAAGACTTCTGATTTCAAGAAAATGTTTCCATTTAAAATGTGCAAATCATGGCCACACTGTAAACATGGAAATGGCAAGGGAAGCAATCTGGGCGGACTGGGTTTGAACAGAGTAATCACACTCGGGAGTAGAGGGCCCTTTTTCTGGTGGCTGATGGTCAATGCTTCAATAGCATGAATGAGTGAAAGAAAGCAAAGGGGAGGAGGGGGACAGTTTTACTGAATATGTAGCGTATTAACGTATGGAGTAGCCAGTTCAGTTTTGTTTGTAACTAGAGCCTTCGACAGACGGTTATATTTATGAGCAAAGCACAGAGTTGAAGAATCTATTATTATATACATTGCGGATCTGTCGCCTGTGATGCTCTCCGTTGTGGCGATAATATGTTTCAACAACATATTATATCAGTTCATTTGTTGTATTTACTTTTCAAATACTTGGCCACAGGCCACTTCTTTTCTTTGGCTTAAATCACTATTATCCATCAAGAGACTATTGTGAGGATATCGCGGCCTGGTTCTTGTTTCGTCTATCTCCATCTTCTGTAAATCTGGACAGTTTTAAAATATTTTTTTTGTTTATGTAGAAGAGGTATAACATGCACACTGTGACACTTGTTTAGAATGCATTGTGGCGCTTATCACACCGTTTCATAGTTCCGATTTATTCTAATTTCCTTCTCATAAAACTAAAGCCGCAATAGTTTGTCGTCAAATTTCTCAGTTGTGCAAAACGTTGAGTTGGCACAAGCAAGAACTATGGTTTGCGCAGTATATTTGTTTTTTCGTTCTTCTTTGCCGTTCCTGTTGTCACATCAGCACGAATCCTTGTCGGATAAAGATCAAATTTCTCTTGATAAAGAAAAGTCCTTCATGTGGAAAATATGTGTTTGTGAACATGAATTAAGAAAACCAAGCACCACCACCAACAACAATAACACTGTCCCTAATTTTGACGATTTTATAGGTAGAATGCGCATGACGTCACAGAGTGTTTATGTTTTGTTCTTCCGCCAAGCAAGATGGCCGGTGGATCAGCTGATGAATGTAACTTCGAGATGTGTCAAAGCGGTTAAAATGCCTGCTGGTTGCATTGCAGTTGACTGTTATGACAGTGGTGGAAAGGATGGATCCAAGCCGGTCAGATTCCCTACCATCCGTGTAAACAAGAGAAAGGAATTGAAAAAATTGACCGAACGTCTCCCAGGTGCGTGAACCCACGTGTCATTGTTTACTGTGGTGAACTTTTTCTTAGCTCGCCGCCGATTGGTTCGCGACGCCTGAAGTGCTCGCAGTGCAAATCAGCTAACGAATTAAAATCAATGCTACCATCGCCATGGTGAGGCGTCGGTCTTGACAGCTAAAATGGCCGATATCCGCAATGGGCCTATATCTGAAAGACACAGAATGTTAAGTGGAATAATGTTTATTGTTATTTTTTTTATTTGTGATATGATCAGCCGTTCTTCATTGGTCACTGATCAGTCTCATGGCAACATCACAGTCCGGCCACATCACCAGATTTCAAGGTGCCAGTCAAACTGAACAGAAATAAGACGCTCTAATGTAAAGCCTTCTCACAGTGTTTAGCAATACTTGGCACGCTATTACAGATAATAATAATAATAATATATACATTTATATAGCGCCAGGACTAAAACATTAAAAGCTCTAGGCGCTGTACACAGTAAAAAATCATAAAAGCACATTCAAATAAACTTACACACACACAGACAAACTAGTTTTATACATCCAACAGCAAGTTATAAAATTCAGTTTCTAAAAAGAAATGTTTTTAACCTGTTTTTAAATATGTTTAGAGAGGCAGAATTTCGAACCTCTTGTGGTAAAGAATTCCACACACAGGGACCAAAACAACTAAAAGCTCTATCTCCATAATTTGATGTTTTACACCTGGGAACAACCAGTTTGTTTTCTGTAGTAGATCTTAAAAATCTATCAGACTCATGTTTTTTCAAAAGTTCCGAAAGATAGGAGGGAGCTGAACCTTCAATACATTTGTAAACCAAAACTGCAGCTTTAAATTTTATTCTGTTCTCAACAGTAAGCCAGTGAAGTTGGTCAATAAGGCTTGAGGCAGATTCTCTTTTTGATTTTCTAAAAATCAGTCTAGCTGCATTATTCTGAATTATCTGAAGGCGTTTTATTTTGTTGCTCGGAATTCCAAAGAGCAGAGAGTTACAATAATCAAGCTTTGAAAACATAAGTGAAGTGATAAGTATTCGAGTTGCCTCTTGGGATATGAATGGACGAATAGAGCTGATGTTTTTTAATTGAAACATTAATGATCGACATAATGAACTTATTTGACTTTCCATGCTGAGATCTGATTCTAAAATTGTGCCTAAGTTTTTAACTTTATTCACGTTTGCTACAGTGCTTTCACCAAGATTTAATTTTACATTTTTAATTGCAGTAATTTGTCTTTTCTTTCCAATAATCATAACTTCTGTTTTGTCTTCATTTAGCTTTAGTTTGTTTTGGTTCATCTATTCTTTTGTGTCCATAATACACTTTTCACTATCTTTTATAACATTGTCAACATGACCTAAAGTCGTACCAGGGTGATATAGTTGGACATCATCAGCATACTGATGGTAATAAAAACCATGATCTTTAAAAATATTAGACAGGGGCCCAATGTACATAATAAAGAGAGTGGGACCTAAAACTGAGCCTTGTGGAACACCATATGGCAGTATGTATTCTTTTGATTTTATGTTATCTGTTACAACAATTTGTTTTCGGTCACATAGATAGGACCTGAACCATTTCAGAGCTATACCAGAGATCCCATAGGTTGCTTCTAATCTGCAAAGAATAATTTCATGATCTATAGTGTCGAAGGCAGCTGATAGATCAAGAATGTTTAAACACGAAACCAAGCCCTTGTCCAGTAATCCAAACAAATCATTAACAATCCTCAATAAAGCAGTTTCAGTGCTACAATTTGCACGATATGCTGACTGGAATGATTCACAGAGAGCGTTATTGTTTAGATGACCAAGTAGTTGTTTTAAAATTACTTTCTCTAAAATCTTTGATAAAAATTGAAGATTAGATACTGGTCTATAGTTTTTCAAGTTTTCAGAGTCAAGATTAACTTTCTTAAGCAAAGGTTTAACGAGTGCAACTTTATAGGTCTCTGGCACAGCACCTGTACATAAAGAAGTGTTAATAATTTTTGTGATGGATGGTAAAAGATCAGGTAAGCATTTTTTTAACAAGTCTGTGGGCATGGGATCTAGTTCACATTGCTGTGTAGCAGCAGAACAAATTATGTCATTGATTTCATCACTGGTAACTTCACTGAAACAAGAAAGATTATTCCCAACAAATACAGAATTTTCACTAGTTATATCACAACTACTTAAATTGTCTCTAATTTTTTCTATTTTGTCCATGAAGAAGTCCCCAAATGCATTAGGCAGATGTTCCTTTTCTATTGAAGTTGGCAGGTTGATCCTTTTCTGTTTGCCCAACAAATCATTGGACAAATTGAAAAATTGTTTTGAATTTTGAATTTCACAAAACCTTGAGTTGTAATAGTCACATTTAGCTTTTCGAATGGTGTCATTCACAAGTTTCTTATGGTGAATGTATATTTCTTTGTCAATTTGTAACTTTGTTTTCTTCCATTTCCTTTCTGCTCGTCGCCTGGCCTGTTTTGCTGCTTTTGTTTCCAACGTGAACCATGGTGATGGTGTCCTGTCGGTCACAGTCCAACACCGATAGAATTGTTTTGAGAAAATGATTATTCATCATTTGTTATCTTTAAAACATGAGGAAGCGGGGAAATGTTTTATTGAAAGAACATGACATTATATGTTGTGAAGCATTTGTAAACAAAAAAGAGAGAGAGAGAGAGAGAGAGAGAGAGAAAGAGAGAGAGAGAGAGAGAGAGAGAGAGAGAGAGAGAGAGAGAGAAAGAGATAAAGGGAGAGAGCGAGAGAGAGAGAGAGAGAGAGAGATGGGGGGGGGGGGGAAGAGACATTTCTAATGATTTAATGTCTAAGAAAGCCTGGATTTCCTGCAGGGCGTTCAAGAGACAAATTCTCTTTACAGCGGTAGGTCTTTGGAGAGTAGTCGAAATCGTACTAGTGAAGAGGTCAATAGACGATCCTACCAGCTGACAACTTGCCACTCACAGTGTTAAAGCCCTGCCATACTGACCCTATTCCGAGATTCTGTGACTTAACCCTAGCCTGCCCAATAAGGTGACATACCAGGGAGTAACACAGTCCTTGGAGGATCAAGCAAGGAAATAGCCTTGGCCACTCAGAGCTGGAACTTTATGCATATGTTATCTTCCAAACAGACACATGTCCTCTCTCCTCCTTTGCCCTGTGACTTTGTTCCCATTCCGTCTTGCCTGCTTTCCCCTCATTATTCATCCATCATTCGTTCTTTCTCTCTTTCTCCCCATCTCCACACGTCTTTGCATTTTAACTATTTATTTAAGTGCTTTTTTCTTTCTCGCTCTCTCTACCCCCCCCCCCCCGCCCCCCCCCCCTCGCTCAATCTGTCCTCGAATGAAGCTTTATCTACGTATTTATCCATTTGTTCATCTCTATGTAATTATTCTTTTGTCTTTGTCCGACTTTCTGTCTTTCCATCGTTCCACTATCTATCTATCTATCTATCTATCTATCTATCTATCTATCTATCTATCTATCTATCTATCTATCTATCTATCTGTCTATCTATCTATCTATCTGTCTGTCTGTCTGTCTGTCTGTCTGTCTGTCTGTCTGTCCGTCCGTCTATCTATCTATCTATCTATCTATCTATCTATCTATCTATCTATCTATCTATCTATCTATCTGTCTGTCCGCCTGTCTGTCAGTTTATCTTTCTGTCTATTTGTCTGTTTGTCTGTCCGTCCGTCCGTCCTCCCATTCACCCAACCATCTCTCTCTCTCTCTCTGAGTCTGTGGGTCTTTCACATTCTCTTCTTCCCCTTTTCCCGCGCTTCACATTTTATGAGTAATTCCATCTAGACGTTGTCCACTTTCCCCGTGGCATGACCCACTTCGTTTTCTCCCTTCTCGGCACTGGCACATTTCTGTAGGGGTCCTCACTCATCCCATAGCACTGTCGTAATTCCATGATTCTTGGTCCCTCATAAACCCCTCGGGGAAACGGAAGCTTCCAGCAGTGACTGTGACACTGGAAATGTGTGGAGCTTTGTTCTCACTGCGCTGATCGTTGCACAAAATATCTTTGCCAGTGACTTCCAGAATTCCCGTGTTTGATAGCGGACTATCTAAATAACGGGATTTGACGACCACTGAAGCCACTATAGAATAAAGGAATAATATAAGATTGAAGATAAGAAACAATCTTGTAATTGTCGGGGTGGTCAAGGGTCACTAGGAAACTACCCCACACTTCAAGGTTCGGGGTTTTATGTACCCGTCTGGATATAATTACATAGCTGGGCGGATCAGTCTTTGGATTCTGCACTTTGACAACTTGAACAGAACCTTGTCCTGGAGTTATTGTTAACATAAAAAACAACAACAACAAACTCTTTAACACGTTAAACTATGTTGGCTGTGGGCTGCAGAATACAAGGATAGATAGCACCATCGCAGCAAAAAAAGCAGTTGTAACAAGCATCAACAAAAACGATAAACAGCAAGAAGAAAACAACAAACACCGATGACGCATTCCACGAAAACCTTCCAATGTGAAATGATTTCGGCGATTTTCGGCCTTACATTTTCCTTCGTTTGGCCAACACATGAGCAGCCAGACTTTGGATTTTCTGATTTTGCTGTTATCAGGTTTAAGGAGTAAGCTATTTTCTGCTCAGGTTTCCCTGCCTTATGGGAGGTAGTATGACCTGAATATCTGCAGGGTTGCCTTGGTCTTGTGTGGGATTTTAAATTCGATTCTGTCGCTCCCAAAAGTCTTCATAGTGCTAACCTAAGCCTGTTTCAGACGAATATGGAATCGAGTTTTCAGGGAAATGGTGTTTGGCAACAGAAAAAGTATCAAACCGGGACATAGTTCAAGATAGGAAATCCCATGATTCTATTTAGATCAGCGGTTAAAAAAAAATATTCATAGAAAATAAAACAAGCAATGGCCAAACATCACCACTCAATTTTGCTAACAATCGTTTCATATAATGTTTGAAACCCAGTTAAACCTACAGTTTTGTATCACAAACGAACAGTATTTTGCAGCGTATTATTACAAAGGGCGGACAACAGAAGCAACTACAATACAAATTCCAGCAAATTTTACAGTGTTTAGCACTTTTAGTCAGCTACATCTAACAATCGTTCCTTTTTCCCGGACTCCAACTCCCTCCAATGTCTGAGATGGACTGTTGGTGCTAGAACCAAACAGTTTCATCAAGCCGAATTCCTTAAGCAAGATGGTTCACGTGTAGACTCCATTAAGTACAATAATTTACGACCCGGTGGTATGTCTGTCTACATTTTATGGACAAGAATTGAATTTCTGGGAAACATCAGGATTGCGCATAATTCTGACTTGCTGGACACCGAACAAAGGCAATAAAACTGCAACCATGGGCCAAAGTGGCAATCTGCCAGAATCTCTTTCACAAGGGTCATAGATATGAACTACTGATTTAGGACTTAAGACTTTTATAGCAGTGAACAATAGACCGTGGATATGAGGGAGTCAGTGGTTTATGTGCCCAGAGCTGACATCACAATTGTTGTTCACTTTGAATCTCTGCTGCGTTGGATTAAAGATGATATATAACCATGATAGAGGGTCTGGTACAGCAGGGATCACATTAGGTAGGAGAGGTTAAATGTAAATTTTTTGGTACAGCACATGAAAAGAACTAATTTTTCTCAATGTTCCATCGTCCCTCAAACCAATGTGAATCACACGAAACGCTGTTTAAAATTTTGACAGCTATGAGGTGACCTGAATGAGTATACCATAATTATACCTTTTGCTAGCTTCATATTGTGATGTTTCCATCTTTGTCACGAAAATCCTGGAGTCATCTACTTTTGACTTAAATACTCGTCAAATAATTTTTAACCTTGGGTTTTTTCGAGCTCCTGGCCACAGCATTGCGCCAGTCTCTTGGATTGCCATAGTTCTGTACATTGCACAGCGTTAGCGGCAGCCTTTGCACAGGGAAATGCTGGTATATTGAAACAATGACACTGACAGTCTTTAATTATTACACAAAGACTGACTGCAAATACACAGTAATTGTCTCTGTTTGGAAAGATATGACAAGTAATGGACAGTCTGGGAGATGAGAGCGGGGGTGGCGTGGAGCCCTCTAATTAGACATAAAGTTTTCAAGGTCTTTATTTCAGATATAGTTATTTAAAATGGTGTTTATAAAAGATCGGAGGCAACCTGGGTCTGTCTGAACCCGATAATCGGTTGTGCAGGCTATATGGCAGTTTGATTGGGAGAATGATGTCTCGGGTTCAATTCCCAATTTACATGCCATTTTTCGATCTCTCTTTGTATATGACATATATCCCATCTTCTTCATGTTTTAAAGATAATGAATAATAAATATTCATTTCCTCAAAACAGTTCCATTTGTAACAGCGTGCTTAACTATTGGTAAACACTGTCAGTGAGCTTAGCGTTAGGTTTATGGCTAAATTAACACACTATTTAAGCACCAAAGATGTACGAATAATTCACATAATCCTAATATTTTGAGTTATCGAGCGTCCCAGTTTAGACCTTAAACCCGGGTTCATATTAAGCTGTGTGGAACTTCTCGAGGTACGGCGAGACTGAGAATATTTGCTCTCATTTTGCTTCTTTCTCTCCTCCTTTTCCTGGGCTTTATTAACCTCAAATTCATGTGTTGTCAACTTGCGTTACTTTCAGCTGACACTGCGTCTGACGTTCATATGAGTACTGTTTAAGCCAGCTACAGGAATAGTAACAAGAACGTTCTTTTGTATTAAGGGCACTCATTAGTGTCCGGATGTTGGAGGCGTCGCTTAGTTTTACGCCGAGGTCAGTTTCGTCAGATTTCATCGGAATGTAGGTTGGAAAGAATATAGAATCAATTTTGATCCGTGTAAGATTCGTTTAAAAAATAAACTACTAGCCGACCCTTGTAAATTTACCTTGTGCCAAGATCAGCTGCATAATGTCTAAAACTAGGTCACCTTAACAACGAGACTTGGATTCGAAGCAAATAATAATAATAGATCTAATAGATCTTTCTGTTACACCACAATTCCCTGCAGAATACACTGATTTGATAGTGTTAAACTTCGGCCAGCAAATCTATTCTGCTCTGAATTAGCCATAATGATTTGCGATATTTATAAAAGTTACTAAGGAATGCAGAAGATTTAGTGAAAAATCCGTCGCCACCACACGATGTTTTTTCACTCCGAGTAACCAATATTCGTGCATTCCCCAAGCTCATACTTTGTGACGCGTTGAATGTCAACTCCATCATATCTCACTTCCGAGACTCTATCCTTTGACTTGCGAGGGGGAATAGAGTGATGGGAGGAAGTGCAGGGGTGGAGGTTAGAGGGGGTGGAGACGTGTGAGATCGATGACAGTGGTGTAAGCTTCTCCCATGGACGGGACTTTGCCCAGGGGAATGACATTTCATCACATTATTTAACGTTTACTCAATAGGAATAATTGTTTTTCGCAACGATACCTCCACTTCACTCAGTTTTTACAGTCTGGCAGGATTATGTGGTGTTCTGCTTGTTGGAATGGAGTTTTATGTTCTTTTTCAACACAATGGGACCTTAGTATCGTTACATTAGAGACAACGACTTGGGTCCCGGTCAAACCGCTGATGAGTTAGAGCCTTACAAATACTGCCAGAAAGTAGATACATTGGATCCTGTCTCAAACGGGATTGGAACCACGGGCATTGTGCATTCGAAGCAAGCATTCTAACCCCTGGGCTTCTGTGTCGGCTACAATGTTTTGTGGAATAATAGCAATGTAATGATGAGAATCGACTGAGTTTCTCATTGATCAAAACACAAAATAAGAGTTCAGGAACCATAAAACAATACCTACATCTTGCCAGAGCTGTAAAGTCAAACAGTAATAATAATCATTACGGGAGTCAACGGACTTGCAAATCTACAACATCTTGGCTCTGACCATAATAACTTTGAATTTTTGTGTTCTGTTTATTCCGCCACCTTCTGTGTAATAGAAATTTATATTGTCCTTAGACATTAAATGTTGAAGTCTTTAAAAGAGACATAAGTACAACATCATCCGTTCTTCGTTTCCCAGCTCGTTGAAAAAAAAAATCATACACTGCCAAAAAAGTAGTGTTTTCTCTTGAACCGCCTGAAAGGCTGAGCTGCAGTGACATTCAGGCATTTTTTTGTTGTCCGTCTTCATGGGATTACGCTCCTCATCCAGTGAACTTTAAAGGCCTGTGAATCAAATACTTGATGTTGGCTCATACACATTTTCCCACACCCACATATCTGCCTGGGACATATACACAAAGGTCAAGTTAATCCCAGGAGACAGTGGGCCATGCCGTTAGACGGTTTTCTACATGTTAAAAAAAAAAAAGCACAACAAAGGGTTTTGTTTAATAGGAAAAAATAAAAGCTGACGATGTGTACTAGTAAGTGACCCTTGTGACTCGTGACAAGAGGAATTTATAGCTTAAATATTTTCTTCCAGGCTAGGTGACGTAAATCCCCAAATACCAGAGCCATTATTCATTTAATGGTTTTAAATGCCAATGCAGACATGAGCTATCACCCCGCTTATGCTATTTGAAATGACGAGATAACAAAAGAAAAGGATAATTTAAGAACACTTGCTTTCGCTCATTATTTATTTATTATTATTATTATTGCTATTATTTTAAGATTTAGTTGAATCCAGCTTTATGATGCAGTCTGTACAGTGCAACGTATTGAAGCGGTTATTTATAAACTGTGCGAGTGGCTGGAACAACCGCGTCTACTAAATGCAGAACAATGCCCACACTGAGTCCTGTGCTGGCATAATGCAGAGTTGCTAATATTGGGACCCACATGAAATTAATATTACAAGGCTTCCAAATACTACACGAGATGAAGCGTTATATTCTGCTACGGTAAACTCATAATGCGACTTCTGCAAGATGTATTGTACCACCGACCCTGAGATCGTTTACTTACAGTACGTTAAATATGATATCTATAAAATGAAACAATCCCCACACAGATTAATGTGATAGCATAATGCAGAATTCTTATTTAGGACCCACATGAAGTTAATATCACAACTTTCCAAATACTACACGAGACGTAGTGTTATACTTTGCTGCGGTAAACTCATAATGCCACTTTTACAAGGTGTGTTGTTCCATTAAGCGGTGCATGGGTACTTAACTTACAGTACACTGTCTGATATCTATAAGTAGGGCATATATCATAGCTATTTAGTGGAGGCTGAACAAACAAAGGTCCCTGAAGGAGAACTCCCGTGGCGCATGTAAACTATGGTGTTTAAGAGCGCAGGTATGCCAGTGTTATCGCTCTCCGCGTGGCAGCGCCTAATGAGATTAGTGATTAGATGGTCTTAGGTAAGTTAAACCGCGCAAGGTGATAAGCTATCACGAGAATAGAAACAGAAGTGTATAAATAGGAAAATCCTGGACGGCTCAATGTGATAAGGTACTAAAGACATCAGATGGAGCGGTAATACAACAAAATAGACATTAGTCCAAATGCACATGAAGACTTTACTCCTTCCTGGTATGGCTAAGGAGGTTTTTACCCCATGCACGTTTGTCCGGTTGATACTCACATCTAGTGTCAAAACGAGTTGATGTGAAGATGGAATAATGCAGTATTGGGACGACGTGGTGGTTTGAAAAGTATTGCACAACATTCTGTTACAGCATCCTTGTGTCTTGCTTGTAACAAATATTGGTATTGACAAGACTATGAATAAATAAATACATTTTCTGTCACGCCTACGTTTGCCTTGATGCCCCTCAGTTTGTGCTTCACATGGAGATTCCGGATTGTCTTTCATATTTTGGCAGTGCATGCCATTAGACGGACAAAATCATTTTCCCAGAAGGTAAACTTCGCGTGGCTGCAGACAAAATTATTGAGTATGGCAACCCGCGCATTTCACTTCATCATATTTCTGAGTGTTTTTGGCTTAAAGTTTGACTGAATCGATTGGAAAGTCCATGAATAGCAACAGAAAACATGCTCCTTTTATTCACTGATATGATTATTACGGGAAGCCTTTGACATTATCATATATCTTACATTTCTTACAATGCCTCATTTTTTTGTCTCTCTCTTTTTTTTTTTTTTAGCAAAATGACAGTTCAATCGATATCTATGCCTTTTCTTTTTCTTAATGGTCTCACGGTTATGTTTAAGATTGGAGGTGAGTTTTCGGCGATACTGCAACGAAAAACGCCAGAGAAGAAAACTTTGCTGATTATTTTCAATAATGAAAAAAAAAAAAAAGTGCTATGGTATCCCATTCATACACTTAGAATAATAATTTATTTTTTGGGGTTTGAAATTACCACTTAGACAGAATAACTATTTCAACGGACTAAAAAAAAAAAATAAAGCAAATGGCCCAAGACTTGGGTGAGAATTAAGCAACAACATTTATTGCTGCAGTCAGCCACCCGCAAGGAGCCAAAAATGTTATCTTTAACTCAGAGCCAACCAAGTGACAATGGCGTCTGTCTTGATGTTGAGAATTGCGCGAGGTCAAGTTGGGCATCAGTGAGCTCGTTACAGTTCAGCATTCAGAGACGCTTTAAGGTCTGCATGATCTGTTTCCTATCGGATTCTTTTTTGGCAAATTCAGGGCGGTTTCATTGTTCAATCTCTGAAACAAAATACGATTCAGGCACATGGTGTCAAAACAAAGCAGTGGACAAGTGGATAACTAAGATCCAGAGGTTTGACTGTAGTGACCACACAAGATTCAGGAAAACAACCAGGTTCATGACCTGGGTGTGATCCGGCCTGCAAATTGAATGAGCTGACTTTTCGTGTGTGCGGAAACGGCAACGGCCACGGAAACGTCAAAACTCTTCAAGTTGTGAAAATGAAAGAATGTTTTCATGCATACGAAAATGCCACTTCCGTGTGCGTGGAAACACTTAGTCCTTTTTACTACTTGGCGGATTTTGGCGTTTTTGTTGCCGTTGCCGTTTCTACCTCCGTGCATACACAGCTTAAGGGCCAAAGCAATTCTGTTTCACAGGTGTTCTCTTCGTCTGAAGATCTTCTGTAGTGTTTTTCTATTCTTTCTTTTTTCAGAATGGCAAATGAAACAACTGAATTTCATCATTCAAAGGACTAAACTTCCTCAACAGAGCAGACACAGACAGTACAATTACAACACTTTTTATACGAGACTGCGCAATACATGACTGTGTGTGTTCATTTGAATTACTGGCATGTACAACTATGTTTTTCTAGTATTATTGAGATTATTGCAAGTGTATCAAGGGCATTTAGAGATCACATCGTCTGGACAATACCGATGACCACCCATGCTATTTCTGAGCAGGAGTTCAGACGAAACTGTCCCTGGAAAGTGAGAAAAAGCCATAGTTATCCGAAATTCAATTCGAATTGATCAGTCAGGTGTTTTTTCAAAGGATGGTGAGATAAACAGCGTGGAACAACAATGATAAAACCTGCTGAAAAATAAATAGTGTTCGTAATAGTTCCAGTCAGCTTCTGCAGTGATCCCAATGCCCCACAACTATAATAGCGTAAATGCCATTGTGACAGCGTAGTTTAGTGCTTCACCGACACAGTATCATGTGACTGCTTCTATGAGACAGTTATTCATGAGATATGCGCAGTTGATTTGCGTGACTGGTGAGATGCTCAACTAATACTGTGGCTTTCCTGCTGGCTTAAAAATCCCACCACTCTCTGACCGTGTCAGTTTGATGCACGAGGGGATAATCGCACTAACACTGCGGTCGGCGATTCCATCCTTAAACTGACGTTTTTACATAGGGCTGGCGCCCTTGAGCCGTCATAACAGATAGATTTCTTGATGATAAAGGCATCGCAGACAGTTTGGTTCGTTCACACTAATCTTTGCCGATTTTAAAATATTTCCGTAATTGCCGTGCCGTCTACCCTTTACCAGTAACTTTGAAAACCTATCCCCTCACAAGCCCACACGCACGGACACTCACACACACACAAAAAATGCCTTTCAAGGAATCCTTTCAGAGGAATGTTTCTCAATCTTTTTTTTTGTTCCATCCCCCCCCCCAACCCCCTTTTCAATTTGAAAAACAAAAACTTGCGCCCTACCCATAATCTTACAAAGTTATTATGCAGTATACTATTCCTATGCCCCATTCTGAAGCCCCACCTAAACAATTGCCACGCCCTCCTCCTCGACGATGAGGCGCGCTTCCCACATTGAGAAACACTGTTTAAGAGTTTCATTTCACACAAAGAGAAGAAGGACAATCTTGTGAAAAGGGGTAATACTAGTATCCATAAGTTGTTGTTTTTTTTAATGCTGGGATATGCGGGGCAAGATTAACAAATTCACGTATCGAGGGATTAACAAGACAAAAAGAGATCAGTAGATCTGAAATGAAGACCTATCTCTTCAGAAAACACTTTGATGTATAGCCTGATATGTATTGGTGTTTGTGTGTGTGTTTGTGGGTGTGTGTGAAGGAGAGAGAGAGAGATAGAGAGAGGAGGGAGAGATAGTGTTTGTGTGTGTGGTCAGTTGTTAGGAATGAGATTTGTGCTGTTTCGGCATGTATTGTAAAGAGCATTGAGCATCTCTTGATATGCGCTATATAAATGAACTTTATTATTATTATTATTACACCGTAAATGTGGTTGGAAGCGTAAATCACACAGCAGCGAGTTTGATCGGCCAGCTAGTAGGATGGTGACGTCACCACATGAGATACAACTAGTCAGCTGGTACGCGGGGTCTCACCGAGAGGCAATGTTGTGACGTTATCAAGCAACTAGTTAGCCTATAGAAATCGCTGGTGTGCCTCACAGGCGTATGGTGTGAGGAAAGACTGGACGAAGTTGAGCACAATGGAAATCAATATCATCATCAATCAGAGAAATTACAATAAGGCCTGGTCAGAAGTTAACCCATTGTTCACTGATATTATGATTGTACACAGGACAATTTGTGAACGAAGTTTTAAAAAAATGTCAACCTTACTGGATTATTTTGTATTAAAATAAGTGGGATTTTGTTTCGGCGGGGGGGGGGGGGGGCTGGGATTGAAATGCGATTTGGAATATAAATTATTCATTCTGTGCAAGACCCATTGATTAGATGTAACTACGAGAGGCGGCTGAAAAGTTCTGACTCCCGCATGATTATTTCAATTGTATGCAAGACAATCACATGAATCGCATATCTGGTGAAAGCTCAGAGTGCTCTATGAAATACTGTCATTACTTTTCCATGTAATCACCATCCCTTTCCACGCGCCCGCGTCAATGTCGGACCGGCTGTTGCATCGCGTCGGCGAAGAAATCGGGTCTCTTATCTCGACACCAGCGAAGCACACTATTATAAGTATAATATAAATAAATACTTTCCCAATTAATGGAACAGAGAGAAACTAATGTAGCAAATAAATAGATTCCCATACAGGTATGTATTCGTCCACAGATAAGTTAAGGAATTCAACGTGAATAAATGGATAAATAAATAAATAGACGGGTATGAAAGTACGTCGATAAACAGGTTAACGAATACATGGCCGTCAGTAAGGACTATCTGGGGATTGGACCCCCCCCCCCCCCAACCCCCGGGATTTAAAAAAAATAAAAATTTTAGCACTCTTTAACAGCATTGTGTTCCCAGACTTGAAGGACGCGCCTTTTTGGCACTCAACGTTAATTCTACCCTCAAGCCCGTGACCTCGCGATGTTTTCGTGCCCAGTCAGGGGGACCCAGACACAACCTATTTTACGAGCGGCTAAAGTGACAGGCGATAGTCCACTTTGTATTGGTCTGTAACATATTGTGTACCATTTTAGAAGGCCGTGATGCAGTGCACTTTTCAGCTTTGAAGTAAAATTTCCCCTTGGATAAAAATGGACAGAAAATTGTGAAAAAAAAAAAAGTTGAAAGACGGAAGTGGTAATTTACCATAAAGACTGCTGTCTGGATAGATGGTGACCTTGAGCCGTTTTGTAAACCAAAGTTTAATGGGACCTAATTTTATATCGGGAAGGGCAAAATCGTTCATGAACCCAATTTTGTTGTTGTTGTTGTTATTTTCGTTATTTATCATCATCATCATCATCATCTTCTTCTTCTTCTTCATCATCATCATCATCACTATCATCATCATCATCACTATCATCATCATCATCACTATCATCATCATCATCACTATCATCATCATCATCGCCATCACCTACATTGTCGTCTTCTTCTTCATCGTGTCTTTTGGGCTTAGATCCTCTTGTTTTTCTACAACAAATAAATGAGGTCTGAAGCTATGTCAGGTATTAGTTTTATTACCGTAGACGGGCTCGCTTAATTCGACTTTGTTTTTTTAAAAGCTGTTCTATCCATCTTCTATTATTAGGGGTAAGTCGAGAGGGTTTTGATTTCGTTCCAAAGAAATCGTGGGTGGGTAGTCCATGGCGGCATGGCGAGGGTGAATGCTTTGAGAGGATCACTGGCTTTTTGGCATTTACTCCTGGCTGTTCTAGTTTTTATTTGCCTTTTCTTTTATTTCTTCCGTTGTTTCTTTTTCTTGTTTCTTACCGTCTTCTGTCACGTCTTCCCCCTCCCCCCCTCATTTTCTCCTTCTTCTTCTCCTGCGTCTTTTTCTTCCTCGTCTCCAGTTTTCTTCTTCTCGCCCTTCGTTTACATGGCGAGGGTGAGAACCAGGGCTCATTTTATTAAAACCACTGCAGCTGGCAATGTTCAGGGCATGCAGCTATATATCTATGGGCATTAGGCATAGTAAATTTGTTCATCATGAACACACACACATACACACACGGGCACACACACGTACATATGCACATACATACTCGGGTCATGTGCACTGTAAACTAGCAGATAAGCATTCTGTTGAATGACGTTACATTGTGACCTCATTCCATTTCACAGCTATGAATTGACGTACCGAGCAACCCTGCCTCTAAGACGATAATCGAGTCTATTAATTTTCATCACATTTCCTTTAAGAAATTTAGCGGTATGCTCCTCCCTTTCATCTTTTTCCATATTCCTCATTATTATGCTTCATGTACTGATACAGGACGGCGACCTGTTTTCCCGTGTTTTCATTATTTGTATAGCTGTGTAATCCTCTTAAATTCCTCCCTATAAGCTTAATTTGGACGAGTTACCCAACAGTTTGTGTTGACATGACAGATCGCAGCTGGCGCGAGGGCAGGATTTATCTCCTGCTTCTATAATGTCTACTTCCCATATAGACATAGAAACTGCTACTTCGATGCACGAAAAACGCCGATCATCGAAAGAAAAGTGCCGAAAAAAACTAGAATTTACGCAGATTGTTTCAGTGCATTGCCAAAAACGGAAAAATGTACACTGAGTAGGGGTTTATCTAAGTTTAGTATCGAAGAAAAAAAGACGGACGGCTATTCAACCAAATGATTGTGTGCTGTGTACAAATATTAACCGGAAATAAATATAATAGTACTAGGTGACAGGAACACTTTTCATTCTGTACGTGTCTGAATGTAACAGTACTATACATGTATGTATAAAACATTAGAATAAAAAAACCCTCCAAAACAGCATCCTGATCGACTACACCAATGAAATGTTTTAAAGGCACCACTTCAGATCAAAATAAGTTTGGTTACCATAGGTATTGGATGTTGTCACAAGTACGTAATGTCCTCCAAGTTTGTTTGTTTTTTTCGCTAGGGGAACGTATTTTAAAGCCTTTTGTGACTCCGGAGCCAGAGACCTCCTCCTGAAATGCTCCTTGACAACAGCCTTAATTAATTACGATTAATTATTCTTTCATATTTTCTTTTTGTTTTCCTCCTGTTTTTCTGGTTGAAAGAGCAGGGGGCAGGGTTAGGGATTCGATAAGACTTAGGATTGAGGATAATGACGGGGTTTAGAATAGGTACGTATAGTACATGCCCCCAGCACAAAACGTTTGTGGAGCGTACGTACTTATAACAACGGCCATAGACAGAGGAGACTGTAGAGTCGATTCGAAATATCAGCGGGTTTTTTCAGTAATATACATTAAGGTTGTGGCACTTGACGTCACAGATCTTGCTCTTTTAATATTTCTGTAAAGCCCAGAAGTTAACGCCGGGGATTACAAAACTATTAGCTCTGCTGTGATAGCGTTGACAAATTTATGGCAAAGTCTGCCAATCGTTCCCAGCAAGCAGCAGAAAATAATTTTAGTCAATAAAATTTTATTAAAATAGCCATATATACCATAGTTTTCTCTCTAAACTAGTCTAAACCATCCACCTCCTAATTGCGAGAAAGTTATCATAAAAAACAAAACAAAACAAAAAACGATGGGTTATTTTCAACTGACATCGCAGACCTTGCACTTCTCTAATAGTTAAACTATTTTTGCTTACTACAGCTTTGCGCTGCGGCCTCCGCCTCAATAAAAAAAAATATAAATAAATAAATGAAACATACTAATAGATATTACAGAAACGTATCTGCTCGCCAGCTGTTATCAGATGCCTTTCTATTACACAGTGTTCGGGTGGAATAACATTTCTATAATTAACAGTGCTTAACCCCAGCGACTTCGTTCCTCAGACAATCCTATGTTATCAGGAGGGGAGGAATGACCATTATTTTACCGTCACTTTTACCTGGCTCTCTGGCTATTTCTTGCCTTATAGTCTGTAGTGAAATCGGCATTATAGTACTTTGTTTGTTTGTTTTAAAGGAGGCGTCGGCTTCATGTCCCCTTTTAGGTTTTATTAGAGACGGAACTTGAGTACCCATAAGGTGGTCTCCGGCGAGTGGCTGGCTTCAAAACGCCTGAGATTGGCTGGACCTCGCTGAGAGCTGTGTTTGAACCTGGGTGCGAGTTAAAAAAAATTGTAGGAGTGGTAGACAAAGAAATACAACTGTTATTCCAGCACTCTACGAAACACAATAACAAAACTTTCCAGTAATTCCTGCAGTCATTTATGGACACTGCATCCCGTAAATCAAATTTGGATTACATTGCAAATTTATGAAAACGTGTGGCTCTCTGGGTGGTATTTCCGACAATGAAACATTTCGCGCCAAATCATTTGCCTGGAATGTAACACAAAAAACAACAACAGGAGTTTTATATATTTCTTTCTTTCCACAACACTGAAGTGCACACAGACGTCCTGTGAAATTTCATGTTATCACACGATTTAACTCATTCGGTGGGCGTTGCAAGAGATGTTTTCACTGAAAATTAAAAAAAAAAAAATTAGATTAGCAGTTGTCGATGGATTAAAGTTGAATTCCTTCATTCCCTGTGGATCCACCAGTGCCAACTGAGGGCTGGGTATGAACAGAGACTTTTAAAAAAGTAATAAAACAGGATGTATCATTTGACTGTGGAGAACTTTTTTTTTCACCGAATTTTTTAAAAATAGCTCGGCATAATATTACAGAAAAGCTCCAAGGAAAATGCTCAGTCAGTGACTTACACATTGATTGTTTGTAAAGAAAACAGGTCTTTTTTTTTTTTCATTATTACTATAAACAAAATACACTTAATTCTTGGAAATAAAAAATTGTACAGTTACTGAAAAGTGAGTAGTTTATGTACTACATTCATGGATATCGTTTGCTTATTTTGTATTTTGTCAGCTACCCGGAATCAACCATTCTTTCCTCTCTCTCTCTCGCTCTCTCTCTCTCTCTCTTTCTCTCTCTCTCTCTTTTTCTCTCTCTCTCTGTCACATACACGCACACACACACACACACCTTTCCCTCATCTTCCTTTTCTTCGTTTTCTTCTTCTTCTTCTTTCTTTTCCCTCTCTCTTCTTTTTCTTCACCCCTCTCATTTCTTCTTCTCCGCTCGCTCACACACAGACTTTCTCACCCTCTCACCTTATCTCTTTCCCATATTCTTCCCCTCCCTCTCTCTCTCTCTCTCTCTCTCTCATCGTCGCTCCCTGTCTCCCCTCTCTCTCTCTCTCGTCCTTATCATGTTATTATATTTCTTTCTCCCACTCTCTCCACCCCCCCCCCCCACCGCTTTCTCTCTGTCTGCCTGTCTGTCTCTCGCCTCCTCTCCCTTTTACTGTCTCTCTCTCTCTTTCTGTATTAATCATTTTGGCGTTTTTGTGTGCAACGCATTAACCCTGTTTGAGCAAGTTAAAAAAAGAGGGGTTGGGGGGGGGGGGGGAGGGAAGGGGTTTTTAGTTTTTAGAATTAAAGCAGCAGTTTAAGTGAAATCCCTTACAGGCAGAACCACTTTGGCACAGGCTTGATTCCCCTATGGGATTTTGCTACCAGTAATTGTCTACCAAGGAGACACTACGAAACGCTAATTTGTTTTATACCTGTTACGTATAACTAGCGCGTCCATTGCTTTTATTTTCACCACCTTTAGTGTGTGGTCTGAAAATACAAACTTAGCATGCACGACAGTTTCTCTGTTGTAACCGCACTAAAAGTAAATTAGGCGTTATTTTGGTGGCATACCCAAAAAAAAAAATAAAAAAATAACGCAATTGAAATTAAAACCCGTGTCATTTGCGGAAGAAAACTGAGAGTAAGAAATCTCACGGGGCTTTGAGAAGGGGGCTTGGAATGTTCAGTTACAGTGTCCTGGAGAGGTTTGGTGATGCCCCGGTGCTAACTCCTTGAATTATGCCCCCAAAACTCAAATATAACGCCGAGTACTAATAAAAAAGAAAGGAAAACATTTTAAATAATGTAAAAACAGACGAAATAAATTATTTATTCAAATTAAATATAAATCAGTCACGTTAATTAAGTTCGGTGCCCCAAATGAGATCTCCTGTCTTTTACATTAACTGATCGACGGATCCTCATTTACACCAGCTTGTGGGACTGTAGGGCAGCTTGTGCAAAGAAATTAACAGCGATAATTTCAAATTAAAAATTTTAAAAAAATTGTTTTAATTCCACTCTGTGATTGGATGCCTCCCAGAAATGGATGCCCAGGGCCGCCCCCCCCCCACCCCCGCTCCTCGTTCCGCATGCCACTACTCATTGCTAAACAGTTATGTGTTCAGACTGAACTTTCGTGATGATCACCCGTGTACCCCACCACCTTCGCCTGCTGATTCTTTTAGCTCTGGCAGATATTAGGTCTGCGAACTGGTCTTTGGATAGGCTGCAGGTTTGCGTAGCTATTGTGTTGATTTACAGCATGTTTTCTCATTTTCTCCTGCATTTCTGTCAGTTACCTAGCAAAATCTGTGTTTCATTTGTAATAATGCTGTTTATGATTTCTTGCTTTTTGTTAGCACCTGTTTTGAATTAATGTTTTGATAACTGCCCCCCTGTTGTTTTCGAAAGGGGGGGGGGGGGCAAATTGATTTCATTATCAGACATAGTTCATCTAATAGAATATTGATGCAATTATGATTCTGCTTGAAACAAAAGCCGATCAAATGACGATCACATGAAGTAATCACACAGAGGATTATGTATGGTTTAAGCAGAGATTGATGTAATTCGCATGGCTAATGGCATAATATCCAAACAAAGAATCTTTATTGTAGAATTCTAAATGTGAACGAGTAGATAGAGGCAGGCAGACATACAGACAGACAGATAGAGAGATAGTTTAACAGACAGGCACATAGAAAGGCAGACAGCCAGAAGGACAGAGCGACATAGATAGATAGATAGATAGATAGATAGATAGATAGATAGATAGATAGATAGATAGATAGATAGATAGATAGATAGATAGACAGATAGATAGATAGATAGATAGATAGACAGATAGACAGATAGATAGATAGATAGATAGATAGATAGATAGATAGATAGATAGATAGATAGATAGATAGATAGATAGATGAGGAGATAGATAGTTAGATATATTGATAGATAGATAGATAGATAGATAGATAGATAGATAGATAGATAGATAGATAGATAGATAGATAGATAGATAGATAGATAGATGAGGAGATAAATAGGTAGATATATTGATAGATAGACATACAGACAGGCAGACAGATAGATAGATAGATAGATAGATAGATAGATAGATAGATAGATAGATAGATAGATAGATAGATAGATAGATAGATAGATAGATAGATAGATAGATAGATAGATAGATAGATAGATAGATAGACATATAGATAGATAGACAAACAGACAGGCAGATAGATAGATAGATAGATAGATAGATAGATAGATAGATAGATAGATAGATAGACAGATAGATAGATAGATAGATAGATAGATAGATAGATAGATAGATAGATAGATAGATAGATAGATAGATACTCTGAGAACAGCTATTCAAGCCACCACAACATTTCACCCCAGGCTGGTGATTGTCTCTAGTCCCGTTGTCATGGGCAGATTGTGGTCAAAGGCAGCCAAGAATTAAGATCGATTAATACCAGCAGGAAGCGGCGCGGACAGAGAACGAAAGAATGTGCTGCAATGAGACTGGGAGACAGAAATAATAGACATCATACCGTATTGGAAATACAGTGTCAAAAGATCCTGGATAGTGCATTTATTTTGGTTTTATTCACTGAACAATATAAACAGTGAAAAAGGATGATCTTGGCGACATATTATCAACATTCTTTGCCATCATCATCATGATCACGGTCGTCATCATCATCATCATCATCATCACCATCGTGCTTGTCAAGAACAGATTTGATTCATAAATGTTTCCACTGAGTAAATTTTTGTGAGAGAGCAGTGAGTAATTTTTACAAACGTAATTATAGTGCGAGCCAGCATAACTTGGTCTCGTAAACAATTTGTTTTGAACAGTTTTTTTTATAATAGATAGACAGAAGGTGTGGGGAAGGATAGACGGACAGCGTAGGTGTGCATGACTGAGCACTTGTTATATCTCGTGTTTTGAACTAGGTTTAGTAAAGAGGGAAGGGGTGAGTAGGAATTAAATGTTATTGACACGTCTGTTGACGTACAGAAAATACCGTGATCCAGAGTAAAAGCTCGGGGTTTTGAACATGTTAAGAATTTATTGCTATAAAATTACATTTTATTGTCTTGAGTGATTCGACCTTTGATGTCGACCAAGGTCGTTGCGTAGGGCTGTTACTTAAAATAACTCAGTTCGGCAGCTGAGCTAGAAGTGGTTGCACCAATCACAATCCAGGAATTAGACGGTAAGCTGCAGATGCAGTCCAGTATTTAAGGCCATACAGAACTTAGTTCTGGGCCTCATGTAGACAATCCATTTACGAGGTGGACGGCGAGCTCTCAGCCAGATGAGAAGTCATAGAGACGCAGCGATTGAGCTGATATGTACAGTGATGGAGCATTGTCAGAAATCTACGCTCCTGAGCCCAAGCCTACTTGTTTGAGCATTAAACCCACAGCACTAATATCAACAGCCCTCACATTGTGAGGGCCGAATGGTGAGCTAAAGATTTTAATTCCATCCTGAATTTACAGCCACCTACACATGTAGACTGTTGACCAGTACTGCCAGACCACATGCCTTTCCCGCGACCACGTGTGAACTACACCAGAGCGCGCCTGGCAGAGACGCTATATAAATATGTTTTAGTATGAAGAGAGATAGAACTTTAAACCTTACAGGATCCGTCGCCCTCGGGCGCGGATTCTTTTGAATGTAAATTTATTGTGACTTAGATAACTTCATATTACATTGCCTTAAGTACTTCATAGTTGCTCCTCAGCTTAGCTGAGCATTTTCAGTTGCTATTGTATTCGTTATCTATTGTATATTTTATCTTTGAATTTGTTAGATATATAAACTTTACAGTCTGTTACTCAAATTGATTTATTTAGTTTTTAGAGTGAAAGTTGTTTAATTGTTGTTGTTTTTTGTGCTCGTGTGATTGGGAAGCGGACCTCTCGATCTATATTCCCAAAAATCCCGATCCGCGACAGTGCTCATCATCATCACCATCATCAATCATCACCATCATCAATCATCATCATCGTCATCATCATCATCATCATCAATCATCATCATCGTCGTCATCATCATCATCATCATCATCATCGTCGTCATCATCATCATCATCATCATCAATCACCATCACCATCATCAATCATCATCACCATCATCAATCATCACCATCATCAATCATCACCATCATCAATCATCATCATCATCAATCATCATCATCGTCGTCATCATCATCATCATCATCATCGTCGTCATCATCATCATCAATCACCATCGCGGTGATCATTATTATCATCATCATCATCATCATCACGGTCTTCTTCATCATCATCATCATTATCATCAACAACATCAACATCATCGTCGTCGTCGTCATCATCAGCATCATCGTCATTATCATGATCACCGCCACTACCGCCACCATCATCACCATCATCATTATCATCACCACCACCGTCGTCATCATTACCACCACCACCACCATCATCGTAGTCATCATCCTGATCATCATTATCATCATCATCATCATCATGAGCAACAGTACTATCAAACTCGTCATCGCCATCAGAAATAACGAAGCAAACCTTCAGGCCTGTGTGCATTTTGGGGTTTATTGATTGAAGTCATATGTTATATCTTGAAGGAAATAATTGTCACTGATGAATGGTTCCCGAACCCGTTTCTAATGTCTTGCTGTCACCACTAATTTGCCTTGACGAAGTCCGTTCAGATTGCGACAATGGTGCCGCCTACCAATCTTTTTCTTCTCTCTTTCTTTCTATCTGTTTCTCTTCCTTCCTCCCTCTCTCTCTGTCTGTCATGTTCTTTCAGTTTCTTTCTTTTTCAGTCTCTTCTCTCCGTCTCTCTCTCTCTCTCTCTCTCTCTCTCTCTCTCTCTCTCTCTCTCTCACTGGTATCTCTGCTTCTACTCCGTTTCTACCCCTCTCTCTTTCTCTCTCTGCCCCCTCACTCTCTCACCCACTCACTCTCTCTCTCACTCATTCATTCTTTTTCTCACACACACACGCACTTGATCTTTCCTCCCTTCCCGTCCTTTTTTTTTTTCTTTCCCACTTTTGTTCACTCGTGTTCCTTTTTCTCTCTCTCCCCCCCCCCTCCCCCCCTCCCCCCCCCCCGCAGGTTTTTTTCTGACATCTCTACATAATTTGTCCATGTCAGTCTGTCTGTTTGTCTTTTACCTATAGGTGGTCAGACCGCTGACCCGAGAAAGCTAAAGTTAGCTCCACACGGGACAATTTAACCCTCACGACTCCACCGCCCATTTTTGCTTGTGGGGGAATTTTGATTTCATGAAAGTTCGTCCTCACGGACATAATTAAGGTGTTTTCATGATCATTTAGTTGATTTATTGTGTATAGACCCATTGCGGATATCGGCCATTTTAGTTGTCAGGACCGACGCATAACCGTGGCGATGGCAGCACTGATTTTGATTCGTTAGCGATTTGCACTGCGAGCACTTCAGGCGTCGCGAATAAATCGGTGGCGAGCTAAAAAAAAGTTCACTACAGTAAACAGCGACACGTGTGTTCACGCACATGGGAGACGTTCGGTCAATTCTTTCACTTCCTTTCCTTTGTTTACACGGATGGTAGGGAATCTGACCAGCTTGGATCCATCCTTTCCACCCCTGATATAACTGCCAACTGCAATGCAACCAGCAGGCATTTTAACCGCTTAGACATACTCGAAGTTACACTCGTCAGCTGATCCATCCGCCATTTTAGGTGTCGGAAGTACAAAACAAAAACACTCTGTGACGTCATTCGCAATGGGCCTATTGATTGCAGAAAACACTGAAATTAAAACTTACATTTCTCGCGCTGAGTTCTTGTGGGTATTGCAACCGAGTGATAAATATCTGTGTAGTCTATCACTGGTGATACATTATGAAGCTTAGAGGGTTAACAATGGAATACACATAGATGTGTTGGTCAACCTCTCCGTTTACTTGTTCGCATATCCAACTGAAGATCTAGACTTCCTTTCTTGTTTTTCTTCTTGTTAGCTTCGTCCGTCCACTGCAGGATGTAGTCCTCAACCTCCAATGATCTATACTTCCATTAGGAAAGTCCGTTCATTTAGTTAACCTATCTTAAATTTTGATTTTTTTGCTCAGGGCTGTCTTTAATAGAGAGATTCTTACCTGTCAAAAAAGAACAATATTACCAATGCCAAAGCGTCTTTACATTGATCGACATGAAAGACAGTTTATTTTTCTGTTTTTAGATCAATTCTCTCTGTGATTGGCTTGCTCAAAATAAGACTGAACACGCGTATTTTTCTGCTTTTATGTAAGTTCTCTCTGTGGTTTGCATGCTCAAAATAAGACTCTGGAAGTGCTTCTTCTTCTACTTTTAGATCAAGTCCTTCCTCAAAATAAGACTCTGAAACTGCCTATTTTTCTACTTTTAGATCAATTCCTTCTGTGGTTTAGTTGCTGAAAATAAGACCTTGGAAGTGCTTCTTCTACTTTTAGATCAATTCCTTCCTCGAAATAAATCTCTGAAACTACTTATTTTTCTGCTTTTTGATCAATTCCTTCTGCGGTTTAGTTGCTCAAAATAAGTCTCGGAAACGGTGTATTTTTCTGCCATTAGATTAAGGCTTCCTGTGGTTTGCTTCCTCAAAGTTCGCCTTGGGCCATAGTCAGGTAAAAGACTTTTACAACAAAGACATTTCATCTTCATTATCCGGTCATTACTAAAGTAACAATGTTTGCTGCACTGGGTAATTTGAACCTTATAGAGTTTGTGACCTTTTTGGTACGGGAATGGCAGATTTTACGTTCATGACGCCAGGAAACCAATTTCAGCCGTTTTTTAAAAATAGTGCAAGCTTTGTTCTCGGAGGGTCAATTACGGGGGAGTTGGGGGCGGGAGCAGGGTGGAAAGCTGGACAATTACTATGTGGTTGAGTACAAACTCTCGCGGAATTACCATGCTTAAGTCAGTTGAGTACACTATGCTACTCACTGACCTAGCATTTTTAAAGCACTATCACAGGAGACCTTAAAAAGGTCTCTGGCTTTGAGTATGTGATGTGTGGAACATGTCCAGAGATTTAACTACTAGACTTTTAATGGTACAGACAGGCAGACAGATAGACAGACAGACAGACAGTATCTGTGTCCTGCCTTCTGTAAAATGCCGTAGTATCGGAAGCTATTAATAATGTACAGTGCCTAACCGAGGGCGTTTTTCACTTCATTTCCATGTTTTTTTTTCAATTACTGCATATAAATATGAACCTGTGAAGCGTGTCTCATGTTATCAATTTTTAAACTGCTACAGGTGAATACAGTAAATAAATAGCACATAAAATACGTATTTTTGTTTTAGCGTTAGCAGATTAGACTTTTACGAATCTGAAGATCTTACCAAGTACCATGTAAACACAAGTACGTAGTAGAAATTTGAATTAACTTTATTGTGATGAAGGTGAAAACAAACTACAACAAAAGTACGCTCTGTTGATTATTAAGCATAATAATAAATCAGTTCAAGTGAAAATACATGCTTGTGGCTATATCTATCTCAGTATCACTAATACCAGATACCGCTATCACTTCAACAGTAGCAAAACAATTTATGAGAGATACCATTTTGCCATAAGGAGATCGTTTATGACATCAAAAAGCCAATTGATTGGATATGACTATATACTCGGCCGTCACGATTCATTGCCCCCTTCTGGCCAACAAAGGATGTGTTTAGCTATTTCTGTGATCCTATCGTTATATATATGCATGACAGGAATGAGCTCATGCAGATGATCACCCACCGACTGCCAGCAGATGAAGACACGGAGGTGCCCCCCCTTAACCAGAATGATGGAGGGACGAGGGAAGAATGTCCGACAAGACTGGACGAACCAGACAAAAATGGAACCAGCTGGCCACTAGGACAGATAGTAGGAAAAACCCTCCAATGGATATTGGAGCGGGGAGAGGAGCACTTATGGGGATGCCCGATATGCTAAGATTCTGATTCTTTTTATCAATCAATCAATCTATCAATCAATCAATCAATGTCAGTATATTGTAGCCGAAATATGTCTTATAAAAAGAAAACAATAACAACAACAACGTCAAAACTAATTCATCATTCAGCAAGGAAAAATAGTTCTGATGTTGAAATTACTGCGCGAACACGGATTTTATGTTCTGACTGAAGTTTAGTCTAAATTTGAGTTTGAGTTTGGAGAAAGCCCGTCGGCACAGTAACGGCCAGTATGGTTCTAGGAAGAAGCAAGACGATAAAGTATAACAGAATGATAGGGCAGAAGGAGACAATATTAGAAACGCCCACCAACCACTCGCGTTTAGTCCAAAGGAATCAGGTCTTGTCTGGCGAACCATTTCAGAGGGTAAAATAAATTTCACAATTTTATGTTTCAAAGTATGTTTTCCACCAACCACTCGCGTTTAGTCCAAAGGAATCAGGTCTTGTCTGGCGAACCATTTCAAAGGGTAAAATAAATTTCACAATTTTATGTTTCAAAGTATGTTTTCCACCAACCACTCGCGTTTAGTCCAAAGGAATCAGGTCTTGTCTGGCGAACCATTTCAGAGGGTAAAATAAATTTCACAATTTTATGTTTCAAAGTATGTTTTCCACCAACCACTCGCGTTTAGTCCAAAGGAATCAGGTCTTGTCTGGCGAGCCATTTCAAAGGGTAAAATAAAATTCACAATTTTATGTTTCAAAGTATGTTTTTTTTTTTTTTTTTGTTGAAAATTTAATCACTGACGAAGTTTGTGTGGTGGAAACTATTTACTTTCATTACACTTTATAACAGATAACATCGTTAAGGTGAGACACGCGGGGCTTAACAAAAACTTGATTGTTATCGAGAGTGAAAGTAAAATCCACAGATATTCAGAGTTTTCAGTTTTGTTGATGGAACATCCTGAAAACAAGCAGGGTGGAGAATAGATTTTCTCCGCCGTCTCTTTCGACAACTTTCGAAACATAGTGGAAATAGTTGTTGGGTTCGTTCCCACCAGTATTTCTCAAACTTGTTTTTTTTTAAAATCTAAACTTGGGTTTTTGTATGTGCGGAAACGGAAACGAAAACGTCAAAAATCTTCAAGTTACGAAAAGACCGTTTCTGTACGCATGGAAACACTTTCTCTTTTTACTACTTGAGGGGTTTTCACGTTTCCCTTACCGTTTCCGCTTCTGTACACATGAAAACCCAGCTTTACAATGCTGGCATAATATTCGTGACAGAACCCGTCCGCCAGTGTCGAATACATTATTATTTTGTGCTACTTTGTTGTTGCGGGTAAGTAAGATCAACTCTAAAATGTACAGGAGACAATAATTATAATTATTTGAGTGGATCTGGCGAAATCGGGCTTTAGGTGGAAGACCTTATTCCTTAGAAAACAACCCCCAATGGGAGAATTTTTTTTCTATGAAATTGAGATTCGCTTACAAAACTACAGACAGCCATTTTTCTGCATTCAATTGAAGTGTTTTTTGCTTGAAATCGTCTTAGAAATATTTCATTTCTTAAAAAAGATATACCAATTTCATCCTAAACCTGCTTTCGCCAGATCTACTCACATAAGCTGATGCCAGCCTCTATTTGAAAAAAAAAAAGGGGGACCGGGCGGAGAGAGTTGGGTGGGTTACAGTACTAAAGGCTGACGCTGTGGCAGCCTTTCCAGTCGTTCATGAAGGGCTGTAATATGGAGCCTATAATATAATCACCCACTTCCTAAAATGTACTGGGAAAAGAATTCTTAAAAACCTGTTAAAATTTGAAAATGATAAAAATACTGTACACCCCCGTCTCACAGTGGCCATGCCCGCCACCTTTGCTTTGAGAATCACTGGTGTACTTGCACCCTCCACCCGTCCCAAATCTTGTAGACCAATATCCCACCGACGATCTGTTTTGCTAATTGACTTATACCCGCGTTTGACAGACCTGCCACCTTCAATGACTGAGTTTGTACTGAACAGAAGGTACTCAACGTTTTACTTAGCTGAAACACGCTCAGCTTTGAGAGATGGTTTGCTCCTGCTATAGACCTATCCATTATCGTGTTGATACTAAAGGTATGGCGCTTAAGCGAGATTTAACTGTTACAAAACAAGGAAATAATTATTATAAAAACATTAATCTACTTTTTGGAGATAGTCTTGTTTATTTATATTTTAAATCTATTCGCATCACTCTCTGCTCTTCTTTCTATGATTTTCGTGCTCACTGTCTACTCGTCCTGCACGTTGTAATGTTGTCCCTCCTCTCCTCCCCCCCCCCTCCCTCCCTCCCTCCCTTCTTTTTTTTTTTTGCCAACGAAATGAAATAATTTAAGAACGATAAAGTCTTCGCTCGCTTACATTGTTTTCTTGATCGATCTGTATCACTTTGATGTTTCATCTTCTCTTCTCTGTATCCGAGAAATTATTTTTAAACAAATTCAAAAGTGATTACAGATGACTGTTAACTAGCTTTTATGTATGGACTCAACCTTTATAGTTGTATTTGTTCACCATTGTTTTCATTCTTTGTGTTATTGGTGAAGAGCCCGCCGGATTCCTGGCTGCCTGTAACGACAAAACTGATGCACCGTTCTTGTCCTGTCTAAGACAATGTCAGTGCGCCAGCTTTTCGTGTACCAACTAGCGAACTATACTTATGGCTTTGCTCGCCTGGCCCCACAAACTGTGAAGCGCATCGTCTCGTTACATTGCTCACACTGTAAGGAAAACAGCCAAGACCTGGCACTGGGGTGATACCTTCAAGCGCACTGGAAGTTTTAGAAAACAAATTTTCAAGCATTCAAAGTTTGACGAACTTGGGAAACCAGTGGCGCCACTGCACATCAGGTTGAAACTTGGTGAAGTTTAAAGTGTTTGTGTTTATAACTTTTTTCCAATGATGGCCTAACATGGCTATTGGTCAGACTGGCGGACAGGTCTGACATTTATTGTGCACACTCATTTCTATTCCCTGGTCATGATTATAACTCTATGTCTTACTACTTCATTCTCCTGCAAACTGCATCATTATGTATCTGTTTTCGCACCCTTCATATAATACCGAAGCGTGTAATATTTCACCCTGCCTTAATATATTTTCAAAAATGGCATGCGATATAATTTGTATACACTAACAAACATATCATCCCACCTTATGGGCAAACCTAATCAATATACATGATCTTATCTTGAAACGGGCCACTTCTTCCTTTCTGTATAACAAAAGGACGGTCGAGCGTGTTACAACATTTCACACAACACAATGTTTTGGCTGCAGTTGCAATATTGAGCATCGAATCTGATCATTGTACTTTTTTTTTTTTTGGACAAAAGTTACATGTTGCTATGTCACTCTTTCACTATGTTGCCATTTTCCCCTCTGCGGTTAAATATAAAAATAAAAATAAGTTACATATCGCCGCTTTAATGTTTGTTCGTTCCAACTCCACTTTTTGCACAGCTGAGAAATTCGGTGTTAAACATTTGCGGCCACAGTTATTATGATAAAGGGTTAGAATAAATCGGAAACAGCTTGATAAGTGCCACAACGCATTTTAAACAAGTGTCAAAGTGTGCGTTTGCTACACCTCTTCTACATACCAAAAAGGTCACCAGTTTTTCAGAAAATAGAAATAGAACAAACAAGAACTAAGATCTCGATACACATTAAACGTATCCGCATGATTTGTCTTTCTATGGACAGCACCTTATTTAAATGTAGTTCAGTGATACAAAATTCCTGGTACAATAAAACTGTGGGAGAATAGTTATGTGAGAATAATTCCATGACAAGCCACACCCAGAAGCTAGATTGCAAAAACGTTCGAACTCACTTAATAGCGTGAATTCCAGACATTCTTATTAAAAAAAGGGGTGGGGAGAAAATGATAATTTCTGAGGAGGATTAAATGTCTGGCACTGGGAAGGTGTAACAATATGGTTAATTTATCAAATTTTGGACTCGACAGCTCCATTGAAATGATTTAGAGCGGAAAGATAGGGAGATTTGGAAAATGAAATGATCTATGTGACGTTATTGATTGTATTCATTAAGATCAGACTGGCGCATACATTGTCCAAGTCTCTTGCAAGAATCAGTGATCGACATCGTTATAATGTTATGCCCAGTCGTGTGTGTGTGTGTGTGTGAGTGTATGTGCATATGTGTGTGTGAGTATGTGCGTGCATGTGCGTGTGTGTGTGCATGTGTGTGTGCATGTGTGTGTGCATGTGTGTGTGCATGTGTGTGTCTGTGTGAGGCCCTCCCTCCCCCGCGCGAGTGTGAGTGGGGTATTCGTTGTTGTTTTTTTTTAAAGCAGTTGCGATGCTTTTCTTTGAAATTATGAATTGGTTTGGCAAGACGGAAAATCAAATAGGTCGAAGGACGAAACGTAATGTGTACGTGTAATTTACGTTGAAAGGCGATTAAAAAGAAAAGGAGGGAGTGAGCGAGAGAGGGGCAGAGAGAGAGAGAGAGAGAGAGAGAGAGAGAGAGAGAGAGAGAGAGAGAGAGAGAGAGAGAGAGAGAGAGAGACACAGAGACAGAGACAGACAGAGAGAGAGAGACAGAGAGAGAGAGTGAAAATGAAAGCGAAAGAAAAAGAGAGGGAGAGAGGAAGAGAAAGACTACAGGAAAGAGATAAAGGGGAGACGTACAGGGAGGTCATTAGCACTGGAATGAGGGGAGAAACTTAAGTTTGAGTAAGCCCTTTACAGTGCATCAGCTCAATGAACACTAGTCTATACACTGTGCTAAGTCAAAGTATGATTTATTAACAGTAATCGGTCAAAGGTTTGGCAGTTTACAATAAACGTCTTCCTATTAAAACGTTCAATGCACATTTATATAAGAGTATTTTAACATGTCCAGCATCTATATATTTGCATTTAGAGAATGAGAGAAGACACGAAATAGAAGTTTTTAAAGGTAGGGAGAAACAGACAGAAAGAAAACCGAGGGAGAAAATTCATTGGGGTTATCGTTAGGGGACCGTGGTGTAATTACAGAGCTGAGCAGAGAAAATACTGAGTTGTGTTCACCGCTTATCTGTAGCCACGGTGTCAAATACTACGGTCCCGTAACAATAGATAATGGTTATTGTTACGGGACTGTGGTATTTCACATTATTTTTATTAAGCTATGACCCGACAGTAAATAATTATAATAAGGGAGATCATTTATATAGCAACTAATCCAAACAAGTACGCTCTAGGCGCTTTACAGAAAGTCTTGTTCTCTCGATATGCATCTCTCTCTCTCTATCTTTCTTTCTCTTTCCCTCTCTCTCTACCTCTCTCTATCTGAGAGCAAATTGTAACGCAGCCTGTTAGGCGCAGTTTACGACTCACAACAGTTCACAACTCACAACCGTATAATAAAGTATTACAATATTTGAATGCATATTAATATATATTTCATAATGAATAATACATGGTTGTTGGTGGTAGTGGTGGTGGTGGTGGTGGGGGGGGGGGGTGTGATAGGGATGAATTTTAATCATTAATTTTAATATTGCCCGGGCAGAGACCTGTTCGGCCTGCTCTTTACAATTTCCAACTGCCAAGGAATCTTTAACGTGTGCAACGTGCACACGGCCCTCCGAATTTTTTCGTTCTTATCCGAGAAGACTAGGTACTCGATCCTACCCCCCAACAGGACCAGGGACACGAAAATATAAATATGAGAAAAATCCCAACTCCCAACATGCCTGCACCGGCCTGGTTTCGAACACCCTTGGCATGAGAAAACCACGTGAAGGAATGCAAGACCACAGAAGTTGGAGACAATGGCAGCCAGGCCTGGCACTTCTGTATTGTGAGTCACCAAACTTCTTTGACGGCGTTAGTGACAGAGGCTGAACAAGAGAGAGAGAAAAGACAGAAAGTGGTCGAGACTGACTGTGTAAAAACATGAAGGAAAAGCAGATGACCGAATTGCATAAACATTATGGTGGCTGGTGTGGGCGAGGATAGCGGTGATACGTGTTATTCTTAAGGTAGTAAAAGCAAGAGAGGATGTCAACGATTAGATACAGCAGGGAGTCAGACAGACCCACGAACACGTTGTTTGGGGAACACGCAAGCAGATAGATAGATAGATAGATAGATAGATAGATAGATAGATAGATAGATAGATAGATAGATAGATAGATAGATAGATAGATAGATAGATAGATAGACAGACAGACAGATAGATAGATAGATAGATAGATGGATGGATAGATGGACGGATAGACAGATAGATAGATAGACAGATAGATAGATAGATAGATAGATAGATAGACAGACAGATAGATAGATAGATAGATAGATAGATAGATAGATAGATAGATAGATAGATAGATAGATAGATAGACAGACAGACAGACAGACAGATAGATAGATAGATAGATAGATAGATAGATAGATAGATAGATAGATAGATAGAGTAGAGAGGGAGAAAGAGAGGAGAGAGAATGGGAGAGAGATAATGGGAGAGAGAGAGAGAGAGAGTAGGAGAGAGAGAGAAAAAAAAAGAGAGAGAGAGAGATATTTCTGAATGAAAGCATACCTGCCAAAGTTTTGTCTTATAACATACAATGCTTACAACGCCCTACAACACACACATACTTACAAAAAACGTATCTTTAAATTCTATTCTTTATTTCCAAAACGCTGTTAAATGGGACAATATATCAGCAATGAAATAAAGAGCAAATAATAAGACCGAAGTCTAAAAAAGGCATGTGAAATGAAATCAAATAGGCAGACAGCATAGGAATCACACGTATAAAATAGCAGAAGAAGAGATATAATGAAAAAGAAAGGAAATGAAGGGTGCAAATAACTGATAAGGTGACAATCTCTTTCTGCGTGTTCTATTGCTCAAGCCTTTCTACAGTCTGGTGCGTTTCCTGGAGAATGTGTCAGGCGCGGGTCTGGAATTACCATCTCTCTGTTGGTGTCATGCGCAACAATTAAAGCTCCTGGGGTATGATCAGAGAGGGTAGGAGGTGGAGCCGAGGGGGAGGGGAGACGTGGAAAGGGTGAGCAGAACTTCGCGACAGAACACACTAGTAACATCGATAACACTGACGTGGCTCGGACAAAGGCTGCCCACAAGCCAGTTGTAGGTCAGGTTCACTTATTAACATTTGGAGAAAGATAGATAGATAGATAGATAGATAGATAGATAGATAGATAGATAGATAGATAGATAGATAGATAGATAGACGGGCGCACGGACGGATGGACAGACTGACAGACGGGCGGAAGGGCAGACAGATAGATAGATAGATAGATAGATAGATAGATAGATAGATAGATAGATAGATAGATAGATAGATAGATAGATAGATGACGTAAGGACAGTCAGGTAAGATAAACATAATACAGACAGACAGGCAGGCAGACATATAGATGGTTAGATAGACGGGCGGAGGTATGGACGGACAGACAGACAGATAAGATAGACATACAGACAGACAGCCAGACTGACATAGATAGATAGATAGATAGATAGATAGATAGATAGATAGATAGATAGATAGATAGATAGATAGATAGATAGATAGATAGATAGATAGATAGATAGAAACACATATATATAACAAGAATACGAGGATGAATAGAAGAGATGGTTAAAGACGAGCACCCAGAAACACACATAGACTCGTTCATGGAGGCAGATAAAGGCTTGCAAAGATGATGGTGCTATGAAGTCATGCGTCTAATGGTTATATCATAAAGGTCCGTATACTGTCTTAGGTGGAAGGCTGGAAAAACAGATAGAAATAGTAACGGGAGTGTTGGCATACACACAGGACAGGGGAAACGAAAGAAAGAATAGAGCGAAAGCAGACAATGTGGGCAGATGGGATGTAGGATGATAGACAGACATAATGGCAGGTAGCTCGACAAACAGACTGAGAAATAGGCAGACAGAAGGACAGACGGACGGACGACCAGAACGATGGACGAACGGATGAGTGGATGGGAGGCTGATTGGATGGACGCATCAACGGGTTGATAGATGGATGGACGGATGGATGGGTGGATGGACGGACGGATGAATGGATGGATGTGTGGATTGATGAATAAATAAATGGATGGATGGATGGATGCGTGCGTGCGTTGATGGATAAATGGGTCAATGGATACAAGAGAAAAAGCTAAGGGTTATTGTAGATTTCTATAATCAATATTTAAGAAACAACATGATGATAATTGGACTTAAAAGATATTAGATTTCAATAACATCGCTTAAAAGTAAAATTCCTTCGACAGTTGTTAGCTTTCCTCCTGCCAGACTATAAAGATATGTAACAAAGGGCCCGTTGTTGTTTTTACTCTCACTTGCAGCAAGCCCTTTCCCATTCTCTCTCTCATCACTGATTCTCCCACCATCTGTCTATTCGTTTATTGTGAGAATACGCACGACTTCAAGCAGAAAATTTAACGTTCTTTTCATCTGGACCTCAGATTCACCGTCCATCTTGCCAGAATTCACCAGCTCTTCCTTCCTTCCGTGCAGCTCTTCGTCTTACAGTTTGTCTGTCTGTCGTTCAAGTCTGTTGCGTATCTATTGACCAATCCATTCAACTTGAACCCTTTCAGAATTGTGAAATCGTTCAATTTCCTGCCCAGTGCCCCGAAGACCCAGTGCTATGGCCAAACCCTATTCAAAACAAACATAGCAAAGGGGGGACAACTTTGGACTCCGCATCTGACTGGGCCAAATGTTCCCTGATTGCCGTTGTGTCCTCTCGTGCGACAAGATAGCGTGACTTGAGTAGCAAGTTTGTCTTCATGACCGACCCAAACACAGGATCAAACCCAGTTATAGTCCAGTCCCTTTACTGTCAGTGCACGAATAAATGTAAAGAAAATAGTTACGAGACAAAAAAAGGAGGGGGGGGGGGGAGAGAGAATTACACATGCAAAATGGCAGTAATTGTTGACGGGACCTACTTCATCCCCGGTCGATGCCGGCATGTTGGAATTTTTTGGGGGGAAACATTTCTGTCCCTGATCCAATGGTAGGTAGTATCGATCACCTAGTCTTCTCGGATAAGAAGGAAAAATTCGGAGGGCCCGTGTGCACATTACGCACGTTAAAGATACCTTGGCAAAACAGGCCGAACAAGGCCGCTGCTAGGGCAAAATTAAAAAAAACAACAACTTCTCCCTCTCACAAAAACTCACACAGAAACAAGAAGAAGAAAAATAAAAACAAGAAAGAGTGAAGTGTAAATGCCAAGAGCAGCGAAACCTCCTAAACTAAAGAGCTAAAACACGGAACCCACTTAAGAAATGCCACATTGCTGGCAGGGCCGCCTTAACATCATTCTGGGTCCCTGGGCAAAGCAATAGGCTGCCCTTTTCCACTTTTCAAGAAACCAAAGTAAATTTGGGGCCCCAGAGCAACTGCCCAGTGTGCCCATGCTTTAAGCTCTGATTATTGAAAGAAATTCGTGCTAATGCACCGTAAACGAAAAAATGCTGCAGAGGGGAAGCTTTTTCTTACCAGGCAGGAGAACCTTACGACATTAAACCAAGTACTATCATATCCAATGGCATCTGAGGTCAGTCAGTGACCCTTACCATTAAGCTAGATAAGTAGATACTTTGGATATTTTACTGCAGCTCGGTATTCGTGGGCAGTTCTTTACAATCTGATTCTCTGGATCAAATAGCAGTTATTGTTTGTGGAAGTAAAATGTTTTTAGTTCCAACATTATCTAGAACAGGTGAAACTGAAAACAAAAGTCAAAGAAACATAGATAAGAGTTTTGCACTTTACTGTTTGAATCGACAGACGATTACAGCAGGTAAAAATGTACTTTTTCATTGAAGCACACGTAAATACATCGGCCACTATAGTATTCTCATTTTTTTCTTTTTCATTCTTTCAGGACGGAGGGCAAATACGCAACTTGTGGTGTCTTAAACATTTCTTTTGTCTTAGAGTGCCAAAGATTGTGAACTAGTTTATTGGTCGTTTCAACCATCGGGTGACGCTATTTCAATTAGAAACTTGCCAGGCTTCACTAACGTCTAATTTATTTTGTCTTTAGATTGAGGTTTGTTCGCTGCGGCCCTTTAAATGCGTCCCAAAGTAGGTCAGGCTGATAAAACTTCTAGGTAGCATAATTTATAAAAAGATGTTTTAAAGTCAATAAAACAACGAAAAATAGTTTCGCAATATAATTTACTAATGCACTTGCTCAAACGTTTAAGTTTAATTGCACAATGACAACTGTTGACTCAACTAATTGCGAGCGATTGTTTGAACAAATTAACATTTCTGGCTAGCTAAATCGTTTTTAATTGTCAATTAATTCCAAGGACGAGGAAACTAACAAAACCGAATTTACGTAAATGCTAAGAAATCGTAATATGATTGATGAAAATTAGGAACTAAATGAATTAACTTAGAAAATTACTTGATCTGAGAAAGATGTGGGATGTCACTCCGAAATAAAGTGGCAAATCGTTTCATTGAACATCCACCCACTTCCTTTCTTAGCTCTCTATCTCATTTTGTTAAATATCTGAACCATGCAGTTTCATTGTCACTTTTAACATTATTCCTTTATAAAAATAAGCGCAACGAATTTTACGTCGACATTGATATGCACAAGAAAAGCTACAACCATGACGAGACAGTGAGTGTTTTGTTAAAAATTAGACCGGACGATTCTTTTTGTGCCTAAATTCTGTTGCGTCTGTGAGACTTTGAGCCCCCAAAGATCAAGGTGGAAATCAGGGAACTGTTTTCTCGTCCTTTTCGTCACCAACATATTTCCTGAGATCCAAAGTACAAGTATTTTCTTCTCTTCTGTTCATTGTATGTAAATATCTCTATGAATTCATGTTCGTCTAACGTTTTCCATATGTTACAAAGCTCCACAGCCAGCCAGTCTAATGATCTATGACTGTGTTTACCTGGGAAGGAAACGACTTTAGGGTCAGCTGAAGTCATAAATAGTCTTGGTCTACCCGCTAGAGTTTTACCATGCAATGTTTATTATTGTACACTCATCTTTATTCTTTTTTAGAACCGGAGAAGAGTTCCGTGTTATAAACATGCAAGCACGGGTGGAATTCTCCGTAAACAGGAAGCTTCAAACAGTCAAAATTCTAACAATTCTCTTGCGTGCATAATAGTGGCAATTTTGAAAGAATTTGAATCTAGAAACTTTGTAGTACCATACATGCAAACAAATCGTTCATCTTGAAGGGTATAAACTCCATTTCTAGTATAACATTTGGCGAGGATCCAAGCATTATTCTATTGTGATATTCCAGCCATGATACTCGTGTGTCTGTCTCATATTGAGGCTCCGATGCCTCCCTCCTTTTTTTTTTTATTCAACTCTCATGCTCTGAACTGCGTTAAGAATGCAGAATCCCCAAGCGCCGATCAATCTTCAGAAAGTGCACTTAGCATACCGGAGCTGGCCATTCATCATGATGATTTCCTGCAAATGCGCAAAAATCTGTGACAGACATAGCCTACAATTCGGTTAGCTGTTTAAATAAGGATAACAATGGGCATTCACTGTGGTCTTTATTTCAGCTGGCCAGGCTGCAGTAATGCAGAGGTTCCAGCAATAAGTAAACAAGAAAGCTAACTTATGATATACCATTATTATTATTATTTTAATGAACATATTATTATGACAGTTTGATATAGAACTATTAAATTTTATTCGTGAAATTTGAATTGTGGAAGCTCTGAATATCAAACATAGATAAATTACCCCAAAGACTGCGAAAGGTCCAAAGTGGCCGTTATGGGGCCAATGAGCTGTTAAAGTCAAACTCAAACTCAAATCTGTATTCACTTGTCCGAACTTAATCGCTGAGATCTGGAATTACCAAATCCAAAATTTTGCACCTTTGACTTAGAATTCCATAGTCCTAAAAACTGATACTTGTAATTTTGTTTTTTTTACAAAGCTCTGTAAACTTTTGCCGGGGCTGCTTTAAAACAAATGTTTTTTCTTATTTTTAACATTCTAAAATTTAATTCTAATCTAAAAAAAAAATAAAAAAATAAAAAATGAGTGAAATAAAAGATTAATCGGATTTTGACGGGAATTCTCTCTCTCGGAAAATCTTCCGCAGATTGGCTTTCGAGGGCTCGATTCTTTCTGAATGTGTACTTCATGTATTTTCTTCATTTTGAATTTCATGTAACTTTTTAAAACACCATCAAATGTGAGTCACATTTTCTTGTACGAAAGTTTCCATAACAGTTTGCGAAAAGACACGAGCTTAGGCCAGGCCAGACCACCAGCCTCCCCCTGTTTTTACTTTCAACTGGTAACAAGATTCGACACATTGAAGGAATTATTTCCTGTCCCGGAAGTAGAGTTTGGACGTGTAAAAACTTCCGATAAGCACGGGAATGGAGGACAATCCAGCTTCATTCTGATCGTGACTTTAGTTCTTGTTTGTTCTATCTCCATTTTCTGAAAAAAAGTGAAGATCTGTTAGTATGACAGGCATAACAGTTGCACGCTGTGCATGTGACACTTGCTTAAAATACGTTGTGGCACTTATCAAGCCGTTTCACAGTTCGATTTATTCTAACTCCTTATGATAATGTTAAAGCCTCAAACATTTAACGTCGAATTTCTTAGTTGTGCAAAACGTCGAGTTGGTACAAACAAGAACCAAGTCGCGTCGTGTCTTATGTAACACCGAATAGCCCGCGTACAACCTGAAAATATCTACAAGCACTAAGATACCGTAAATGAAGTCAATAGTGCGGTCGGTATTTTCGGATGAAGTTATCCACACACTATCGATAATGATTTCTTTGTTTTGGCTTTGTTCTGGCATGTCATGATTTATGAATACAATAGTATGAAACGCGCTCATGTGAACTGGGGTTCTGTGTCTTAATAGTCGACGGAAAAATGGAGTTTACAATGCAGAATAGGATGCAAAAACAGTAATTCCACCGCTAAGAGGGAAGATTCAGTGAACACTGAGAATTTTGTTCTGTGAACGCATTCGGAATGTCCAATTCGTAACATGTCGCGCAAACCCTCTCATGGGTTAAGAGTTCAGTTATAATGCGCGTTTTGGGGATTTTTCTTGTGTCATGCCCAACTGTATGCTCTTTTACACCCTAGATCAATGTTTCTCAACATTTTTTTGTCCCTTGTCCCACTTCAATTTTCAACAACAACAAAAATATATATATATAAAACGCCCGCCCCGCCATGATCGGACAGTGCTAGTGTACAGTATTAGTCCCATGCCCCATCAAAATATTACCAGGCCCCACCTTTGTGAATAGACGAAAAGTTATAAAAACCAGAAACACTGGCCTAAATGGTCTACTACTACTTTTCACTTCTACCTGGCAATTTGAGAAAGATGGGTTCAGTAATAGAGTCTTTTGATAACAAAAGGGTTTTCGTGTACATAATTCCATAGAATATAACTGTTTTTTTTGCGTGGAGGAGTGATTTCCATAAGGCATTAATTTCACTGCAAGGGCGCGGTCTGAGAAAGCAATTCCAAATGCATGAATGTGGAAACATACGCTCAACACCTGTCTTCCAACTGCGGCAGTGAGTCATGAACGGTCTTCGCGCGTGTGAGTGCATCAAAGCATGCGTGTTACTCCTCATCACATATTTCGCTCCAGGGTCCAGTCGAGACGGTGTTACGGAACCTACTAGTACTTAACAGACGTGCATACCATGTTCCTGCTTCATTTCACATAGAAGCAACAACCACCTGTGTTACATGGCAGGTATGGTTTCTGGTAAGCATTTCTCAAGTGGTACTTTTTCATTACCCGCTGTCTCTCTTTCTCTATCTCTCTCTGTGTCTCTGTCCGTCTCTCTCTCTCTCTCCCTCCCTCTCTCACACACATATTCTCTTTGCCTGGCTCTGTCTGTCTGCCTGTCTCTTTCTATCTGTCTCTTTGTCCCGTTATTTATCTGTCTGTCTCTCCGTTTCTATCTATATCTGTCTCGCCCGCTATGTATGAGTACGTATGTATGTGTTTCTCGCTGTCTGTTACCACTTCGCTGTTTTTCTCTATCTCCCCCACCCCCCCCCCCACTTCTCTCTCTCGCTCTCTTCTTTCTCCCCCCCCCCCCGGCTTAGTTACTTGCAGTCCGAATGTGAGCAACTTTCTAGCTTTTCTCCATCTAGCTTGGGATACCCTTATGTGCGCAAGATAGCTATAATAAACAAATAGAATGTAAAGAATCGATGCAACAATCGCCTCGAGACCAATAACGAATCAATGTTATCAGCCAAGCTTTTCAGTAGCTCTAAGTATGATGTACTTAGTCATTGAACACGCACTCGTTAATATTCGGGCCAGCTTCTACTATGTACCCGGAATGTATAAATGATTGACCAGCATGCAACGACCAAACAGTACTTCTTTAGTCTCTCCTTTGTTTTGTTTTGTTTTGTTTTCTGGACAGATGTAACACAGATATACCGTCACTTTTAGTAAATTGCACACGTAAATCTTTTGTGAATCATACAATAATGCAATAATTGTTGAATGCAATGGCAGCGAAAATTATCAAACACCAGGAAATCATTGCTCGGGTCCGGGTTATGTGTACATGAAACGGTTTAGGAAATATAAAAAAATCAAAAAGCAAAACAATCTTTTCTGTTTCTGTCTGAAGGATTCAAATCTGAGACTGGGCAACTGTACCATTTTAGTCGAAATAAGGCTCATTACTGCAGTTTTAGTCTAGTTTCATTTAACAAGTTTTGCAAATAAATTTCTTAAGGGCGAGTTAGAGGGGCACTCTGTTCATTTGTTTGAAAAAGACAGTGCTGCTGAAGAAAGATACAGAGAGACACGGGAGATTTGAATACATGAGATGAATTTAATGAGCAATTAAGAGTCTGTGATAGTGACGACAAAATGCAAAGTAGAGGTAGAGGAAGAGGAGGGAAAAAAAGGAACTAAACTAGGAGTGAATGAACGAAGAACTGACCTTGTGGAAGTGACCTTCACTATTTTAGACAGTGATTGGTACACACGGTGTCCTAATAGACAAAAATCAATCATGCCTCATTAAGTTTCTTCAGTTAAATTGAGAGTAGAAATCAGCGGTTTTGAGCAGGGGAAAGGAAAGGACTGTCGTTCTTTTGGTGTTTCAATCTGTTTGAGTCATCAAGGATCTCGCAGGAAGAAAGAGCTTTCGGCCTGCAGCCAGCTGGGCAGTCTGTCTTGGCGTTATGCCGTGGGTCGTCAGAGCTTTTTTGACGCCATTGGTCCAGGTCTTCCGTGGTCTGTCTACCTTTGGCCTTGTATCCGGAGAACCTCATGTTTTATGCACGATCGGCTGGCTGGGAAAGGAAAGGGTACAGGGTAAAATTCAAGAGAAACACAGGGGTCAAGAAAAAACAACAACAACAAAAAACGGCACAAACAGCTAATTTTTTTGAATGTTTGCAAATACAGTACTGATGATGAGTCAGTGGATTTCCGAATAAAAAAGGGAAACGGCTGCTATGTTTCCTCATTGTCGCGTAAAAATTGATATAGACCGGGATTTGTAGCCCTTGCTTGTTCAAAAATCGATGAATTTTATCACACTGGACCGCCTATATCTGAGCTAAAGCCATGCAAATGTTTAGACTTTCTGGAAGGATAACTTTAGAATTGGCCAGGCTCTTTGGAAAGCGGTAATTCTTATTTTTCATAAAACCGAAATCAGTAGTTTTGTTTTTTTGTCTTAAAGATGAAATACATACAGCACCCCTCTTCCATGTTCAGCTACGGGAAGAGAAACTAGATATATAATTAAATTGACGGTTTGGTTTATTCTCCCAGTCAAGAACTCAAGACCATATTGGTTTTCTCCGAATACTCCCGTATTGCCGCCCAGACAGTGATACAGCAACTATAAATTATTTAGCAGCGGTAAGACCAAAAGAACAGTTATAGAAAATACACGTTTTATTTTTCCTTTTTCAAATTCACCAACCCCTCTCCTCTCTTCCCCTCCCACCATTCCCTGAAAATTGAAAAAAAAATTTTTTTCTTCTCGTGGTCAGAAATGAAACATTTTTTTCTCTGTTTCATCTTTGTCGCTCCCATTAATTATGTCATATTACTGCCGCCCACTTAAAACTCCTCAACGTAAACGGAACTGGGAATTCCATAGTGGTAAATCCCAAGATATAAACGACGAGCTAAAAATGAATTACGCATAATGTCAAACTTACAGCATCACTAGCTCAATAAGTGAAAAGCCATTGTTGCGTAGAATCTTTAACACAAATAATTTCAGTTACAAACAATTAGAAGATGTAATGGATCAGCTGTCTATAAATAGGATAACCTGTCGGAAAATGCTGATCAGATAGAAGAAATACTCCACCTCACACGACTCATCTTACGCTTTTACGCTAATAAGCTAGACATTAGTAAGCTTCTATTTTTGCTCATATAATGACAATGATGGAGTTGGCTTCTTCAGTTTGTCTTTGTCGAAAGCGTGCTGATGTCCGGATTCTGAAAACAGCATGTTTACTTTTAAAGTTGCATATTGAAATAGAAGATCAGCCCCACCATTTTTGTCTATGATTAGAATAAATAAGCCAGGTTGGATAACCATTTGCGTCTTGTAAACAACGTTTATTTATCGACTTTTCGTTTCATTTTCGCCTTTAAAAAATATTAAGTATTACGGTTATCGGTGCCTTTCGAGAATTTGAGTATTCCTTGAGAAAATTTCTTTGACGGTGCATCTTTACGAGCGCCTGCACGTAAACTTAGACGGTTCATATTCTTTAGTTGTAACAGGCTGTAATTGCGTGCAGCAACGCGGGATAATCTGGAATTTAGGCTTTGACCTGTCTGTAAAGATCCCATGATGGAATTACAGTCTAGGCTTGTTGCTGGGCTCAGTAGATAGGTGAGCGAGTCCCACTGACCTCAGCGGAAATTGCACCGGACCAAACAGAGAAAATCGCGATCAAACACAGATATCCGATTTTTTGACGATTTTTCAAATTTTGGTTGATACTTGAAACTCAACTTTTTTTCTACAATCTGTGAAAATATTATGTCTAAAATCAGCCTCTAAATATGATAAATATTCCTTTGAATGCCTTTAATGTTGCCTTTGACATTGAATATCACAGCAGTAATGGGGTTAATTAAAATCCCGATAACTTCAAAATTAATAAACCTAGTGTCACAAAATTTTCTCACAGCGTTTGTCATTAATATTCGTAGAGACCTGCACAATTTCAAAGCCCTAGATTAATTACAAGCACCGATGCTTGGGAGATAGTAAGGCCACCCATCTCGCCGAGAGGGAAAATCGATCCTCCATCTTAAATGGCGATTTTCTCGGAAGTTACTTTCGTTTTTGACCGGGGGGGGGGGGGGGTAGGTGTCTTTAAAAAGCCATAACTTTGTGATGAAAAGGAGCATTGCAATAATTTTTACACCAAATTAAAGATGAGATTTCATACTTTATGGTGATATTCAATTAACTCAAAACTGAACAAAAATGCGACTTCCGTTTGTGTTAGTGAGGCTCGCTCACTGACTAGGGTCTCCTACCAATAGCCACACTTTACAGTTTTTCTAGGGATATTTTATATGTCAGTATCATGATTGATACTCATTAACAGTGTAGCTTCCATGAGACTTTAGGCTGATGGTCTGTTTTGCCTCAATTTGAAATGTGGACTGTGGAGTTGAATATGCCCCGGCGCTCTAGTCTGTCTTACTAGTTCGGGCGCGTCAAAATTACTTTGGATAGGCAGGAAGAAAGAGAGACCTCGTGGACTGATTCAAAATATATAATTATGCAAGGCAAGACTAGACTTCTAGTATTTCCAGCATTACACCAGTTCTCTAATAATTCCGTACCCTCTTCATGGTGAAGCCACGGTGCCACAACAGCCAAATGCCCCAGTTCCCTGATTTTACCGAGGTAGGAAACAGGCTATAAAACTGCGCTAGTGGCCTACACGAGCTAGGGCTAAATAGGTTTATAGGTTTTTTTCCGTCTTTCGGTGGTTTGTCGAGACAAAGTGTCTCTGAGGTGGAGTCCTCCTTCATCAGCTGTTCCCACCAGCGTCCGGATCCTCACGCTGTTAACATGTTGTGTACTTGTGGGCAAGGTTAATCCCGGATGATGCCCCGCTTCCAATAGTGTATGGCAGGGGCTTTATATTATAAAGGTGCAGGCGAACTAATCTGTCTAATGTTTCAAACTGTTAGGCGGAGGTTTTCGACGCTACAGTAGGGTCGGTAAACATGTCCGTCTCCCACGAGGAAGGAAGGAAAGAGAAAAGAAGGCGACGCCAGTTACCGAGAAAGCAGGAGAGTGCAATTGTAATAGTCTCTTCTTAGGTCCAAGATAAAATTTGCCTTAAATGAGTATAGAATCGGGAGGAATGCGAATAAATTGATGTTTCATTTTTGACATCAGTATTTTCATATATTGGCCGTCATGCAATGATCCGTTGCAATTTTGAGTAAAAGTAACTAACAACTTCAGAGAGGCGCAAGTTATTTGAAGACAAGTAAAAGCAAGTCACTGTTTTTTTTTTTTTCAGTGTTATTTTTTCTCACACTCATATGTCAGGGGGCGGGGAAGGGGGGGGGGGGTATTTATATTATTACAAAGATGTGATATATTTTGATCTAATAGTATTGGCCGTCATTTTTATACAAAAAAAAAAAAGCAAATGTTGCCCGATAGCGTAAGAAGGGTTTATAAGTTATCTGGGATACGTAAGAAGCTGGTGACTGTTAGGATATCATCACAGTAATAAATACCTAACTCTATTCTTACGGCACAGGCAGCTCTAGTTTCCGACGCAGCACGTTAGCGGGAACGAGAAATTCTCTGGGCCAGAATCTTGCAAGGAACTGATTAGACACCACTGTGTTTCTGGAAGTTGTGTTGGCGCATGTACTTTGTAGCCCACTGGGATGGACGTAAGGACAGACATGAATCAGAGACTAAAATCATCTGATCTCAAAGACACATTCTCAGTCAATCACTGGCATTCCTTCCTTGTCAAGACCACAACCTCGTCCCATGTTTGATAAGATGCTGAGATATGGATCTCTAAATTTCATAATTTCCATGTTTACGGGGGAGGCGCAGTTTCATTCTAAAACCCGGACTTCAACAACTCAGTCAGGGAGATTTCTTGACAACGGGGCGCGGTGGAATAGAGGCAAGATGCTCGCCTCTCATGCCGAAAGTACCGGGTTCGAATCCCGGTCGGTGCAGGCGTGATGGAATTTGGGATTTTTCTTTTATTTTCCTGTCCCTGCTCCTATGGCAGGTAGGATCGAGCACCGAGTCGTCTCGGCTAAGGACAAAAAATTCTGAGGGCCAGCGTGTAGGTTGCGCACGTTAAAGATATCTTGGCAGTTGGAAATTGAAAAGCCCAGACCGAACAGGTTGCTGCCCGGGCAAAATTCTAAAAAACCAATCCCTACCACACACACACACACACACACACACACACACGCACGCACGCACGCACACACTCACACACACCACACACGCACACAAGAAAAGTGAGGTGTAAATGCCAAGGGCAGCGAACTTCCTGAAATAAAGACCTAAACACGGATTTCTAGACCACTCCATTGTTTCGTCTGTATCACAATGATAAACGGTTTCAAGAGGAGATCTCCTGAGTTATGGAAAACAATTATAAGGACTAAAACTAATACATGTACTCGTATTCAAGATTCACGTTGACTCCGCTTCATTCTTCGTTCAGTTCAAGGGCAGCGAACTTCCTGAAATAAAGACCTAAACACGGATTTCTAGACCACTCCATTGTTTCGTCTGTATCACAATGATAAACGGTTTCAAGAGGAGATCTCCTGAGTTATGGAAAACAATTATAAGGACTAAAACTAATACATGTACTCGTATTCAAGATTCACGTTGACTCCGCTTCATTCTTCGTTCAGTTCAATGTTAAGATGCCAAAAAAAAAAACTTCTAGTGGAACAAAACTATAATGAAATAGAAAGCAAATAGACTAGTGTTTCTCAACCGTTTTTGTCTTACGCTCCACTCCAGTTAAAAAAAACCCCAACAACTAAAAAATGTACGCCCCACCATGATCAGGCAAAATTCGTATACAGTATATCAGTATTGGTACACAGAAAAAGATCCAATTCTAAAGTCTCACGCTCCACCGGGAAACGATGCAATCTGAAACGGAGAAACACTGAACTAAATATTAATTTTGATTCCAAAATAATGTTTTTAAAAGTGAATTGGGTGATTTGGATTGTCATATGCGGTCGTTTTCCCTGAGACGGCAGCGATCAAGAGAAATCATTGTCAACTCAAGCTCTGTGAGTGATATTGAGATTCTGTTTTTGCCAAGTCTCTGATGCCGCGATCGAAGTTGTGCATGAAAAGCACACACACAAAAGTAGGGCAATTTCCAGGTACTTTCAACAGCTGATTGACCCAAATTGTAAATCAAGCACACTCAATTACTTATGTAAGAAGCTTTGTAACATAACACATCAGCTGTTCTACAAGGCTAGTGAATGGATAATCTTGGAAGGAGTTTCATTCAGATTAATCGGCTTCAGAGAGCCGCTTTTTATTACATGGAAATTAAACAAACAAACATAATTTAATAGAAAACTCATACTATACAGAAATTATGGCCAGGCCAGGTTTTTACGGGTAATTTCAGAGCCAGTTTGTTTATATGTCTATCCGAATGATTTTCCTGTTAAAAAATACCAGTTTTAAAAAATGAAACAAAAAATGTAGCAAGAAACAGAAAGTGAAGGAAAGAAACTGTAGTATATCGTCATGGTGCTGACCTTTTGGCCTAAACCATTTTTTGCACTTCTGAGGAAACCGCAAAAAAAACAACTTATTTATTCTTTCGCAATGCAGTCAGATCAGACTTAGGCCAAAATGACTCTAGGTAAAAGTGGCCATCATCCACGTTGGCTGAAACAACCCCAGAACCAAAATGATCTACGTCTGTGAATGAGAGGCCATTACAGAAAGTTTTATTTTCAGGATAATGGCTTGGCACTTTTGAATGATTTTTACGTTAGTAGATGCACCATGGATGGGGCAATGACATAACATGTACATTCTGTTTTGGCCTAAGTCTGACTTAGGCCAAAAGGTTAGCACCATGACGATATAATGTAAGAAGTTTTGTTATGCTTCTTTCAAGAGTTGTGTATCTGTGTAGCTGTGGGTGTATGTGTGTCCGGCATTATTAATGAAATGATATTTCTACTAGTCTTTCCCTCATACCTGCTCATGTCTTGCCGTGACAATATTAGCATACTATTATGATTTACGTCCGGGAAACTTGTGTCACGTTTCAAAAAAAACTCTTCCCGACATTAAAAGAGATCTCGTGTTTCCATCGGGCTGCACACAGGGCCGAAACCATAGGTGAGAAACAAAGATCTCTTCACATCTGGCTGCATGAAAGGGATTCTTGCAAAATATTCTGCATGGGCAGAATATAACAGTTCTGTGTTTTCGGTGTTAAAAATTGCTTTGTTAGATTTCATAATTTCCCCAGACCTCCCCAAAAAGTAAAATTTGAGGTTTTATCAAGGAACTGTAGTGGCTTTTGTCATAAAGCAAAAAGTCAGGATCACTGACGACATAATGGGCCACATTCATAATTATCTCCTATCAAGTGTCAGTGAGAATTTGGCGCCCAGTGTACCATATTTGAAACAGGTCACCTGAAGCCAAAATGCTCTTCCTTTGATACACTTACTCTTCCAATTTTATTAACACATAATTTTTCCCAGTAAATATTTATATTTTTACAATAATCTGACTATTTAAAATCAATTCAGCATATACTTCGGAAGTTCTGGGACTGGCAATTTTTGTTTGGGCACTGGAGGGTTTATAATGCATATCACGCGTTTTATAACGCATAAAAAAAAAATGGAGTGGAGATCATTTTGTCGTAGGCGTGATCGTTATAAAAGTACATCAATGATGCACTTTAGTAGGTTACCAGTTAACCGAGATCTTCCTGGTCATTTCCATGTGTGCAATGAAATTTGAGCTGGCTTTAGGATGAAATGAAGGCAGAGATAGATGACAAACATTTGCCCCGGGAGCTGCCAAGGAGACGCAGTCCTGTCTTAATTAAATATCAGTTTGCGATGAGAGGTTTTAGCTGAAATTTACTGCTATTGAGTGGGGAGATAATGTTGTACGGTTTAGTCCGTATAAGCTGCCAAAGTCCTCTCTGCTGATCTGTCAATAACCGCTTCTGGTCATTGCTGGGGGAGTTTGATACTATCGATCAGGACTTGGTATGGTTTTCTGGTGTCAGAGAAATACATGCAAGTTTGAAAGGCCCGAGAGCTGTACGCGTTTCATTATTTTGTACGCGCATCCCACGCACAGAGGATAAATTGGAGAGGAAAAAAAAATAACGTAACACAGAGTTTACTTTTGACTTGCTGGGCAGGAAACGCTAACGGGATTGTTTGTCCATTTCTTGAGACTAGACTCAATGAAGAACAACGTGCAGTTTTGAATATGGAAAGAACTGGTGTTGCTCGTTTATCCTGTAGTTTCGCAGACAGTTCTTTGGAGAATGTGTCGTTCATTTTCCCCTCTCATTTTTCCGGTCAGCCAAGTTGTCGGTCATTTTCGCCAGCCGGTCATTAGAGAGTGTCTCTCGTTCGTTTGCGTGCGCCTTCTACTTCTTTGTTTCCACTCAGTACTTTCTTTTTTCTTGACCATATAATAACTTTATGGCTGTTGTTATAAGTACTCACGCACTCCAAGCGTTTTCTGCTGGGGCACGTACACACGTACCTATCCCTAAGCCCGTCCTTATCCTCAATCCTAAATCTTATTGAATCCCCAACCCTGCCCCCTACCCTTTCAACCAAAAAAAAAAAAAAACAGGAGGAAAACAAAAAGAACATCTGAAAGAATAATTAATTCAGGCTGTTGTTAGGAGTATTTCGGGAGGAGCTCTCTAGCTCAGGGGTCACAAAAGGCTTTAAAATACGTACCCCTAGCATAAAAAAAACAACTTGGGGGACATAGTACGTACAAATAACAACGTTCTAACTTTATTGATAACCCCGAATGCATTTGTCATGCATTTTATCATAAAAGAGAACATAATGATAGAAAGAAAACATGAATATAACAATCACAAACAGTAAGGAAGACCTTCACACGCAGCAAATTATGCACATGGACCAGAGTCCTCGCCCTGCACCTCCCTTCCCGGCAAACGAAGACCCTTTTCACACAAGAGAGTTCCTGCCTACTCGCCTCATAACAATCGAACCAAGGTAGAAAAACTGGAGTAATAAGAAAAAAAATACATTTAGACTTCAGTGCTCATGAGCGGTGGCATGCACACACAGCAAACGCATACATGCCCACATGCTAAAACTAGCACTATTTGCATACCCCTCCCCCCTCCCCAAACCACACACGTACACATCTGATGTCTACCTTAAACCACCATATTGCACTATATACTGTCCAGTGCAACAATCGCTCAGTATGTTATTCACCAACTTCCGCAACGACATTTTCGCATTTATCATTAATTTTGCTGAATTCTGTAAAAACGAATTTATCTACTGCCAAAAGTAACTATCCAATCGTCTTATTTTGTAAGTCATCAGAAATTAATCCAGGATAGAAAACGACTGGTTTAACCTAAAATTTTTGCTTCCTGGTTCGCTTTTCTCCACAGTTGTCTCAGTATTTGGTCCTTTTGTCCAGATTCGTGTAAAAGATAGTTACAGCTAAAGTCTTTCTCATATATATACTTCAACATCAATGCTTTGCCTCTTTTTTTGTTCAATTCAATGTCTCTTTCGGATGGGCCAGCGAACAAAGCACCATAATACAGCTGTTTGTCGGCAGCAACAATGTAAACAACGACGAGAACAACAAATAGAATTTCATGGTGTTGTCGGACGAGCGCTCCATTGGGGAAATTGTTTACTTAAAATCATCTTTTATTTAAAGGTTTAACGTCTTTATCACGCACGGGATTAATGACGTCTTTTACGTGGCAACAAAGAACGCCATAGTTGTTTTCAAAGGTTGAGAGAAAACATTGATATTTAATCGGGGAGACGTGATGATTCTGCAAATGGGGAGGACAATGGATTCAGATACACTGTGTTTGTTTTTGCCATAGGTCAGTATGATTTTTGAGTAATAGAACTTTTTCATTAAATAAAAATAAAATCATGAATGACAGATGTAGATTTCTGTCTATGTCGTGATTTATAGACAGGGGTCTATCCAAAGATGGGATTTGCTGAAGTGGATTGTTGCTATTTTAAATCTTTGATATTTTTCACTGCTTGTAAGGACAGCAAACTCATGGGCAATTGACTAATGGTCGGGAAGAAGTTTAGAAAGGGCAAATCTATTTTCAGTGAATATTACATTTTGAAAGATTTAATACATGCACTCAAAGATGTTCAAGAATTAAAACGGGGGGTCATATATAAATTATTTTGTTTTAAAAGGGGAAAGGCTGTTTCCAACAATCAGAAGCTGTTTTTTTTTGGGGGGGGGGTAGGGGGGGGGGAGGGGATTGGAGTGTGTTACAAAGTACTTAAGCTATAACTGAATAGTGAACCCATTTGAAAACCGTCTTCATTTTTCTCAATTGGGATTTGTAATTCGACTGCGTTCCTCTAACAGCGTCACAGAAAATTACTTTGATTAAATTGGACAGGTTCAAAAACAGAAACAAAGAAATCACATAATGCCATGACCGCGGGTGCACTGCGTTACATAATAATTCTCACTTACGTCAGGGTTAATACCATCAGTGCTGAGACTTGAAACTTAAAGGAACTTGAGTTTACCCTAAAGTCGAAAGCGGAGAACATTACATTCAAATTAACCTAACAGTGGCAAGGGGCAAAAAAACAACTTATATTAACCATATATATATATTAACATACTGTGAAAAGTGGAATACGAATCACCCCCCAGGTTGCGACTACGATTAATAATAGTTTGCTTTTTGGCGACCTTATTTCTTCTTTATTCCAACTCCACTTTTTGCACAATTGAGAAATTCAACGTTATACGTTTGCGACTTTAATATTTTGATAAGGAGTTAGAATAAATCAGGACTGTGGATCAGCTTGATAAATGCCACAGCGTATTTTAAACAAGTGTCAAAGTGTGTATTTGTTATACTTCCTCTGCATTCTATAAGATTTCCAGTTTTTCAGAAAATGGAGTTAGAACAAACAAGAACTGACGTGGCGGTTTCTGTTCTGCCATTTATACCAATTAAGGGCTACATTCAGCTTTGTTTTGTTTTTTTTTTGTTGTTTTTTTTCAACTCCTCAAAAGCTGCTTAGAAATAGCCAAATTTTTTTTTTTTTTATTTTTTTTTACAGCATATCATTCTGTCTGTTAACGCTGTAACTGCACTTCATTAGCCAAAGGGGCATCACACAGAAACAGCTCAGCTGTAGCAGGGTGGTAATTACAGGAATTTGTCACCTTTATTATAGAATATGTACAACAATCCGGCATGATTGGAACAGAATTCTGAACATGATGCCTTGTCAAATCTGTTGTCCACATAATAAAAAGGACTTCAAGGTTTTATCCTCAACCGAATATAGACATCCCAGTGTAATTTCAAGTTTGTTCCTTAGAAGCTCTGTGTTTCTGTTTTCTCGTGGTCATTAAGTTTCAATATTTCAAGCTGTTCTGGTAGGAATAGACTGTGTAAAACTGTCTGTCTGCCTGTCTGTCCGTCCGTCTGTCTGTCTGTCTGTCTGTCAGTCTGTCTGTTTGTCTGTCTGTCTGTCAGTCTGTCTGTTTGTCTGTCTGTCTGTCTTTCTGGCTGTCTCTCGCGACCGTAGTTCTTGTTTGTTCCAACTCCACTTTTTGCACAACTGAGAAATTCGACGTTAAACGTTTGGCGCTTTAGTATTATGAAAAGGAGTTAAAATAGATCGAAACTGTGAAACGGCTTAAATAATTGCCACCTTAAGGGTCAAAGGGTGCATTTGTTAGACCTCTTATACATATTTAAAGATCTCCAGTTTTTTTCAGAAAATAGAGATAGAACAAACAAGAACTATGGCTGAGCTGTCTTTCTGTCTCTCTGTCTGTCTGTCTGTCTCTCTGTCTGTCGATCTCTTTATCCGTCTCTCTTCGTGTCAGTCTGTCACTTTGACCACAACTCAATTACTTCCTACCAATTTTGCCACTCTTTTTTACCACCACTACCACCACCAAAACCACCATCGATTTAATGATGAAAAAGACACGGCAAATAACAACATAAAAAGCAAACAAACAAACAAACAGGCAAACTGAAATGACGGGAGAAGAAAAGACCAGTGATGTGTTCATATCTACAACAGAACTAAACAACAAGGCCAAGCCCCCCCCCCCCCGATGTTTATGCACCATGAAACAACGTGTGTAGGCGGTTATGATCACTATTGTGGTAAAAAAATTGGGTTTCCTATATTGCCTATGGCGAATGCTTTCCGCAGTGGCCTGGTAAATACATTAACAGGTGCCTTTGCTTCATTGGTTATCAAGGCACTACACCGCTACCGTAACAGATGCAAACAAACAGTAATCTGGGTCGTTGACAATTTTCACTGATTCTGAAAACTAGCGTGATGCCACGGATGAATGAAATCTAACCGCCTGTTACACGTTCTAATTCGTTGGCATTCAGTGGTGTTTCCGGTTTTACTCGGGGATTTACGTTCCATTTCAGCACAGTGAGACTTTACCAGGAACAAGATTTCAGCACAATGAGACTT
>OZ007569.1:47432600-47570100 GCA_963931925.1 Onchidella celtica
GCCTTCGGTTTATTTGAAAAATTATTGTTTCATTTTCTGAAAAACTCAATTTTCCAGAAGTCATTATTCCGAATTCAGTGAAGAAATTGACTGTGCGCGCACTGCTGCACTTTTATCAGTGCACTTAAGCCTGTATAATATTAAATCGGTGGCCATCAGTGTATGGCTACACCGAATAATGTTTCTGGAATCTCTAGCTCTCGAGTGCCCGGAAACCGTCCTAAATTAACAACCTGCTTATCTGATGTTTCGGTACCTTCAAGTTGCCTTCCGGGGGCAGAGAAAATGAGTGAGCCTCACCGCAATTGGAAGATGATGAGCATTGCCAGATGACTGGAGGCTGACCAATGTGTGACCCCAATTGACAGGGAAAATAAGGTGACAAATCTATCCGCCCGTGGGACGCTAGTCACTCACAGTAGTCGGCATGTGAGATGAAGGGCATTCACAGATTTGTGGACTGGACAATTGGAATCTGAATGGAAAGGACATGATGTAGGTCAGCCTTATCCAGAGATTTGTATTGCAAGAGCTTCATCTTCCCTGACCGCTGTCTTAAAAAGAATGTCTAAAATCTGTGCAGTATGATAAATCATGGTAACACGGGGCGAAAGTCTGGAACCGTTATCGCATTGTTCTTTTGGGTACGATAAATCCACACATAACATGTCTTGGTCTGATATCAGATGCCATCCTTCATAGCATTTTTGTGACAATCACAATCAACAAAGTGTTTCCTGGGAGCCAAAGCAGTAGAATTTTACCAAAATGAAACTAATATTCATTTGATTGATCGTCAACGGTTTCTCTTTTACACCCACAAAGTCTGTAGCAAATGAAATTCGCAAAAAAAAAAAAAAAACAGCATTATGATTTAAGTCTGTCATCAAACTGTTAGTGGACTAGGAACAAGATGGCAGAGGAGGAACAACATGGATGAGGAAAATGTAACCCAGAAAAAAATGGAAGTCATTGTCGGGGGGCTACATCCTGCAGTGTATGGACAACGCCTAGAACCTCTAGAACTATCGTGTTCATGAGTAAATCTGGCCCTACTCTATTCCTCTAGCCCCAATAAACGCATGTTGAAAGCTCAGCACATTAGGGTTGGCCACGCGTTTTCATAATTCATTGACAGCTAACATAAACACCATTTATTGTTCCCGTTTTATGAATACATTTTCGACATTATCTAATAATTATGTTTTTGATGTATTACAAATTGCTAAGTAACATTTGCATGAGGGAGGTAACTTAAAAAATGAAAAGAAAACAATTTATATCTTACATAGCTAATGTTCAGCTTAATAGGAGCAATGGGGCTTTACTTGTAATAATACTCGTTATTATCCAGAATAATCAAATAAGACATTCAAACTGTGTCTGCGTCTTGATATGAATTATTCATATAAATGTAAGATGTATTCATAAGGCCATTGTTTTGAATTGGGAAGAGACACAACACTGAAATTAGACAAAATTAGTTAGGCTGATCCTCATTAGCATCGTATCCAGCTATCAAATAAGTATCAGAGAACGCTTGATGTGGATATTGGAGAGAAACATTCATTATTCATGATTTATTATGGCCATCTATGGCTAGTTTTTGAAGCGATTTTTCTGACGATATCGCAAGCGAAGATATTACCGTAGCCAACTGGCCAGTCTAACCCTAACCTAGTATGAGCACTATAACAAACACAACTTCGTCGACTTCACAAAATAATTACTTAGTAACAATTCTTAGTTTAAAAGATGATATGGATAAATGACCCAAGCACAGTTCTTTCTTTGCCCGAGATAAAAATCCCAAAGCAAGGAAAGATTGGGAAGAGTTTACACAGATTCTATACACTGAAATAACGTGCCCACTGATGATCCCTAACCTGCATATTGAACGACGGAATTCAATTTCTAATTAGAAATACAGCAACCGTTTGGTATGGGCAGTGAAAGTCAGTTTAAATTGTCTGGCGTGCGTAGGGGATACGAATGTTTTATGGGGAAGACGGAGAGACCTCGGCTGCACGCAAATGGACCTGAAACTTGTCATCACGTATATACTACATCTGGGTCATTTGCGTGTGGAGCTCAATACATAATTGTGATTTTGTCGGGTAATGAGTTCTGTGATATAATCACCTTGATCCATAATCTCCATTTCCTGAGTAGACGCAGGAATTCTCAACTTCAGACTCTGAGTCAGGCTTGAGACAGATCTTACTTGACAAAATGCTAATCTCGCTGAGAATAATACACGTCAGACGCGTCGTTTGTTCACCGAAGCGTTGAGAATGGTATAATTATGCAAATGTTATGTTTTTTATCTGCTGTGCATTCTGTGGCCTGTTTGTGCGTTGTTATTGCCGGACTTTCTCCAAAAAACGAAATAAAGGAAATGCATCTGTCTGCATTTTCTAATGAGTCTTTATTACATAATCACGTTGTTGTTTTTTTCTACAACAATCTACAGTGGAACAATTATTGTTTACCTTTAAGTTAACGTTCTGTCAAAGGATAACACAGAGTAATAGGAAATCCCAGTGTTGTAAATTTGACAGTCATGTCAATGTTTAGGCGTATGTTCATTGCCGGGATTACAGTGCCTCTTTAACGGTCTTGTTAAAATGTTCTACAGAGTACAAGAAGGTAGAGTCCTTTTTTTTTGGTTTTATTTACAGATCTTGGTGTCGAATCCTTTAAAAAAATCATAACCTCGGACATAACGCAATGGACCGGCCCACTACACAATGAGAATCATAGTAACAGATTTTAATGCACGCTCACTTTGTTGGGTGTAATGCTCCAGGTTGAAGTTACAAGCCGGTGTCGTAGATCTCGAGAATGACATGCTAGATTAATAGGAATATGAGATCTTCAAAATAAGGCTATTTTAAAGTCTAATGGTCCTTTTTTAAAACTTTTCTATTGCAGATTGTTCCAGACAGAGCCAGACCTAAAACGTCTCTTCCCCAAGATTGTCCAGATGAACGAAAAGAATGAACTGGAATGGGAGGTGGACAAAGACATGTTACAAGTGAGATAGTTGTCGATGTTTTTGTGTCTATTCTTTCGAATTAGCACTAAAATCGTCATTTGTCATAACCATTCAATTAAGCTAATCAGTTATTGGTGTCATGAATTCCAGCACTTCCGCGTAAGTTTATTATTTCCACATTGAAGATGATAGGATAACAAAAACAACGAAGGTAACCAAAAAGGAAAAGTGCAACGGGAGTAATGGCGATCCTGGAGCTTTAAAGTGAACAGAGAGAAAGAACTGTAATCATTACAGAGTATTGTTAGAAGTACGACTATCCTCTTTATAGATTTCTGCTCTTACTAATTGTATTACCAGCACTTTAAGTATTTCTGCTTATCATCATTTAATCATAAAAAAACATTTTTTTTTTCTCATTCAGTTTCTTTCAATTGTGGCAATGTGTTTCCAATCACAACAAGAACCACTGCCTTTCAACCTACAGCTGTCACATGCCATCAACCATATTGAAAAAGTCTCCCCTCCCCTCACACACACACACGCACACTTTTCTGTTTTTAATGAAAATGACTTTTAATTTTCCACCAGGACACCGTATGAAAGCTGCCCACTCTTCAGGAACAAAGTCCGTTCATTCTCTCAGTTCAGACTGGTATTTATTAATTATACCTTTGTCATTGTTTCATCTTTTTTTGTTTTCCTACTTGCATTTTACAATTCCTCTATCCTTATGTTGTGGTTTGTTCCCAGAGGCATGCAGTGACAGTGATGGAAGGTCTCGGTGCAGCTGTAGAGAGTCTGGACGATTCAGACTTCCTCAACAGTGTTCTGGTCTCCATTGGACAAACTCATGTCAAGCGAAATGTCAAGCCACAGATGTTGCGAGTAAGTGTTGAAATTCTCATGTTTATCACTGGAAAGTTTGTCTGTCTGTCTTCATGTTTAGAGAACGAGTTAAAACGTCTGTGTTTGCCAGACGGTGGGGGGAGAGGAGGAAAAGCTGAAAAAAATTCTCTACATATTCAACAATGTTGACTCGCAGACACAGAAGACAAATATTTAACTTTCATTACCTATGAAATGTAATTTTTTACCACTTTAGTTGAGTGGTCACAGCACAGTTTATGTATCAATAATGATTTCAATCCTAGACATGACACGGCAAAGTTTCTCATTCTGTGATGAAAGAAATTGATGGAATACTTTGGTTTGCAAATATGGAAATGTTGAATCTTTGAAGCAGCAACAGAGCCAAAACAGTCAGGATGCAAAATTTCATGGCCATCCATAGCTAACAGAGGCTTGCCGTCGAAGTACAAATCTCTTTTGCTGTCGTTTGTTCGCCATAGCCGTCGTGACCCATGGGCACATTGAACACTTGCCCAAGGCCCCCATGGGTTGGGGAGGGGCACATGCATGCAAAGTTATACTGGTTTTTGAAACCGGGGGTCGCAGCCTATTGCTTTGCCCTGGGGTCCATAATGATGTTATGACGGCCCTGGTTGTCCTTGTTGTTTTTCTTTTAATGCAGATGACCCGTATTCTTGAAATATCTGGTCTTTCCATAGAATACGCAAAAGAAATCCTCGAACAACACTGCCAATAGTTTAGCCTCGAGAAAGATCCTAACCGCCCGCAGGAATTGATACGTGGTATTTTTGGCGCTCAACGATTATTATTACAGGTCGTGTTGTTCTCAGTTTTATCTTTTGGCCTGATCCGTTCAAGTGACTGAAATAAATACGTTGAGAATGTAAAATGTAGTAAAACAAACAATGTTGTTATCACACAGCGAATACATCATACATAACGTCATGATGTCAACAAAAAACTAGTGTTGCACAAATATAGATAAACGATAGTGCGTATTTTGCATCTTTTTTTTTTTCATCCCGTAAATCTTTCGTGAACTTTTCCTGCGGCAAAACGTTATTCTTTTGGATAAAATTACTTAAAGAAAGTTATCACCCCAGTACAGTCTCCTAATTTTAAATTTCAATATTATATTTATAACCAAATCAAAGAAGAACAGGTGAACATGCCAAAATATTATTCAGCTGGACTGCAACTGTAGATTATGGCCACTTAACGGATTATCAGGAAACTTTACACCCCTCCCCCTTTTTTTCCCACCAAAAACAAAATTAGATTTGTCTCAGAAAGAAGTTTCAGATGATCTAGAACAATATGATGTTTTTCTCTCTTATTCCCAACAGAAAATAAGTGCAGGCCAGCCTGTGCTAACCACCCTCCCCAGTTTAGGTACACGAGTGTGCTGATAGCCTCAGGTTTCTAAATAAAACTTTACTCTCCAACTCTTATAACGTGATGCTCACCCCATGCTCCATTCTTTCCAATGAAAACCAAACTTTCAGATACAAATCTTATTTCACCTGTGATAGAACAAGTAAAGTGTGTGTCTGTTGAGAGATTTGGTAATTAAAACTTTTTCAGGTGTTAAGACTGGGCGAAAAATAAAAAGGTACGAAACTAATGCGCTTAATCTTGGTTTATTTTAAAGAAAAGTACACTTCCTGCTGAAGAAACATTTCTTTTTTTTTTCGAATATGAATTTGTACATTAAGTTTTCACGTCTATTTTTTCTTCAGCGTACGATTTATTTACGCATTGGCTGCCTCTAATCCCGGTGAATATGTTTTATTATTTTAGAACGCTACTGTCGAATTGACGATTAATATATTGTGATTAAATGCACCTATCTTCCCTTTCTGTGTATTCTCTCGCCAGCATCATTTGCTGCTTGCAATCCTCCATCCTCCCCCCCCCCAAAAAAAAAAAAAACAACAACAACAATTTTTCATGAAGTGAGAGTATGTTTTCGGATCTTGGAGATTCCGATGCCACCGACCCCTTTTATATTACCAACCTTTTCCTCTACATAGTTCCCATTTTTTATTCCATTTAATTTTCCATCCACTCCCTCCCGTTAGCTCTCCGAGTCAGGTCTGCTTTACTTAACTGTTTTGACGCAGTGCGAAAGGTCTCTCTTTCAGTCAGCTGACTCAAGATACATTTGAAGCACCCGAACTGTGAGACAGACTTGTTCTGGTCGTTCCACTTCCCGAAGTCCTTTACCTCCAAAGTCTATATCTCACACTAATCACTTCACACTTCACTCCAGCCTGTGATTCCTCCTGGGACATAAGCCGCCGGCAAGAGCTCTACCAGTTCTGGGCCAGTCGTTCCAGCTGTCCCCAGGTGCGACCCTTCTTCTTGGTGTCTGCCTCCAAGCCCCGACGCCAGGTGTTTTTCGGCCGGCCTTTTTACCTTTTCCCTTGAGGGTTCCATCTCACACCAATACCGAAACAAAACAGACTTGACTCAGTGTGTCACCAGCCTCAAGCCGTGTTTCCATGTGTACAGAAATGGGAACGGCAACGGAAACGGCGTTTCCGTACATATGAAAACATTCTTTCTATTTCACTACAGAAGGGTTTTTGACGTTTCATTGCCGTTTCAGTTTCCGTCCACATGAGAACCCAACTTTGTCGTGTAAACCGACTTCTCTTCATGCAAGACACTGAATTAGATCTGAAAAATAGCAGTTCTGCCGCGGTAGTGACTCCGAGTAATGACATCGAGCAAGATTATTATACAATCACCACTCATAAAATAGGCAAGAGAAAGGAAAAACCATAAAAACGCCTACTGGCGTGTCTCGTCAGTTTTATTTCAGGGGGTCGGGGGATGAAAAAGTAGGGCCAAAGGGCTTCCTTTACTTCCATCTAAGCCCACTCACAAGACGATGTTGTGTGACTGCAAGACGCCGGTCCTAGTCAGTGGTGCCGACAAGTTAATAATGGGACTTTTATTTCCTACTGAGCGTCACCAATACAAATTGATTGGCTCGGTCTTCATCACTATTTCAGATCTCAATCTGCCGTCTGACCCTGTTAGTTCCATTTTCTGTCTGTGATGATGTGCAATCATTTCCTCGTTTTTATTTTCTTCCGAGCAATGGTCGAGAGGCCGCGAAGTTGGCATTCTTTTCACTTGTTGTATCGCCTGTCTCTTTAGATATCTCTCTGCTCTATTTTATTTAATATCTATCTATCTATCTACGTTCTATCTATCTATCTATCTATCTATCTATCTATCTATCTATCTATCTATCTATCTATCTATCTATCTATCTGTCTGTCTGTCTGTCTGTCTGTCTATCTATCTATCTATCTATCTATCTATCTATCTGTCTGTCTGTCTGTCTGTCTGTCTGTCTGTCTGTCTGTCTGTCTGTCTGTGTCTGTCTATATATGTATGCCTGCTTGTCTGTCGGTCTGTCTGTCTGTCTATCTGTCTGTCCGTCCTTCCGTCCGTCCGTCTTTCTGCCCTTCTGCCTTCCTGTCTATCAGTCTGTCTGCCTGTCTTCCCTCCGCCTGTCTGTCTATCTACTGTTTCTTTTCATCTTCCCACTTATTTGTAGAAACAATCGAGGCTTACCTGTAAGGTGATGATTGTTTCTGATTTTGACGATCTGTCGTCAGGAACGGAGTGGTAAGATGAGATGAACGCCGGCCCATACCAGTCACACTTTAGCCAGTCACAGTTGTGAGAACCTGGTGACGCTTTGCTTAAGTAATAGTTATACTATAAAAATGGATGTATAATTCATCCTATGTTTTCGGGAGGGATATCGGGAGGGCATCTTACCACTCCGTTCCTGACGACAGATCGTCAAAATCAGAAACAATCATCACCTTACAGGTAAGCCTCGATTGTTTCTACAATTTTAACTCAACTGCCGTCAGGCACTCCCGTGGTAACATGAGATTTTAGAGACACAACTGTGACTGTTCTCAAATTTATCAAAGATATTATACATAAGTCGGAAGAATTAGGTGGGTTCCTTGTTAGCATCTTTAATGTTGGACTTCAACTTTCACCAGTCATATTGTCTAAAAATAATGCAGTGGTTGGCAAACAGAGCATCACTAAAAGCATATCTATATATACAAACGCTTGACACAGCTGTCAAGATGTAACAACATGATGTATATGCTGTCATGCAAGAATCATAACACAATAATATCAGAATTAGTGGAGCTTGTGACTATATACATATAATTAAGTACATTAAGTCACACAGTAGGTTATTCGCTGTATGAACAATATCAAAAGAGATTAGAATTTGGTCCTTGTACGAACCAGAAACAGTAGTGACTACAAAGATATGTATGCAGGAAAGTGTTCTATGTAGGTTTTTTCGGAAAATATGCCTCTAATAATTTTTGTCCAAAATTTGACTTAATTTCTTTCTTGTAAAATTTGGCAAAAGTACTTTCCTGGGACCACCCAGCAGCAGCTAAGATTGTTTTTACTGGTATGCCTGCCTTTAGCGTGAACGACGTGCTTGCTGCTCGCGTACTATGTGCAGTGAAGGTTTGTGTGTCAATCCCTGCCATTTCCATGACAGTCTTGATCCATCTTCTAATGGTGTCTTTGCTTACTGGCTTGTGGGGGACATGAAAACTAAGGAGTAATCGTGTACTTTTCTTCTGAGTTCTATAGTCTTTTGTCCTCTTCAGGTATTCTTTCATGATGTGCACAATGCATAAGCTTCTATTTTCGAGAAATGCTAAAAATTCTATCGGTTCCTGGTGATGACCTCTTCTAGAGTGCTTCAACAATTTGCTAATGTAGAATACACATTTGTCACCTGTAATTTTCATGTTGTCTATTTCTAATGAGTGAATGGTTTGACAACGCTGACCGGACAGAAGTGCTAACAACATAGTCAGCTTTAAAGTTAACTCTTTTAATGTGAGCGAGTCATGAGGAAACCAAGGTTCTAGGAAATTCAGCACTTGCTGAGGGTCCCACGTAGCAGTTTGACTTTTCGGTGGGAGTGAAGGGTTTTGTTCAAATGCTCCTTTTATGAATCGTTTTACACAGTCCAGGTTACCGAAGTCATCTATGTTCAAGTAACATGAGAGGGCTGACCTTGCAGTACATAAGGCTGAACAAGAGGCCCCTTCAGTAAGTAACTCTGTCAAAAAATTAATTGCTGCTGCTAAAGGCGGCGAAACTGGATCCACTTTGACCCTAGCCGCATACCTTCTCCACTTTCTAATGTATGAATCATAGACTTTTTTGGTGTTTGGCCTCCAAGAGGCCATAATGACTTCGGTAGCCTTTTCTGAAAACCCCTGATCTTTGTATCTGTCCCTGATACTTTGCATACTAAGAGTCTGAGCTTCTTCTGTAATGGATGTAGAACATCCGGGTGGCTGGGGAGAGTTAGCAGGTTTTTTCGTGCCGACAGTAGAACAGGGTTGTCGATCAGCTGTTTCATCAGAACTGGAAAAAATGCTTGTGTGGGCCAGAATGGCGCAACCACTACTCCTGTTGCTGAATCTCTCTTGATCTTCTGCAGCACCCTGGGTAACAGAGAAAATGGTGGAAATGCAAACAGATTATAATCTTTCCAGTGTACTGTGAAGGCATCGATCCCAACCGCTCCTGCATCTGGTCTGAATGACATGTAATTGTTAAATTGATAATTTAATCTGGACGCAAAAAGATCCATGTCAGGTGCATAGTCTAATATTTTAAGTGATGACTTCAATAGCTCTGAATTTAGTTTCCATTCCGTATCAAGATTAACATGTCGGCTTTCATAGTCAGCCTCTATGTTTTCAGACCCTGGTATTCTTGCCACAGAGAGCCAAATGTTTCGTTCTATGCACCATTCCCATATCTCTTTGGCCAATTCATTCAATCTCTCTGATTTACTCGAGCCCATTTTGTTCAGACAGGCCATGGCAGCTGTGTTATCCATGTAAATTTGGACATGTGCCTTTGTTATGTTTTTTGAAAATGTTTTTAATCCTAAAAATGCTGCCAGCATTTCAAGTTCATTTATATGCATGTGTTTGGCTTCCTCATGCAACCAAGCACCCCCTGTCCTAACACTTTCCCAAACTGCACCCCAAGCCTCCATGCTAGCATCAGTTTTTATGATGATTTTGGGGTCAGGCTGATGGATCGGGCTAAATGAACAGGCAATGTTCTGCTTCCACCATTGTATTTCTTCAGTGGCTTTTGATGACGACGTCATTTGTTTGTCCCACTTATTAGCATTGGCCTTAAGGGCCTTCATTTTTCCCTTTTCTAAGTGCCGATAATATAAGGGGCCATGCTGTACAGCAGGAAAGCTAGCTACGATTAATCCAATGAGTCGGGCTACGTCCCTTATTTTATTGAAACGATTGCTGGAAATCAATTCACAACATTGAAAAAGTGTCTCTTTTCTTTTCTCAGTGAGTCTGACTGTCATGTCTCTTGAGTTAATAATGAACCCCAGATACGTAATTTCTTGCATTGGTGTTAGCGCTGACTTGTCTGGGTGTACTATAAAACCTAACTGGTCAAATGCTGCAATGGTATCTCCTATGGTTGCCAGGCATTCTTCTCTTTCTTCTGCTATTAGCAGGGAGTCGTCTAGATAGCCTGTGATTGTGTGCCCCAAGCTGTGCAGATGAGCATAAATGGGTTTTGTGATTTTTGTAAAGCACCTGGGGCACTGTGCCAGTCCATTGCTGTAACATGTGTATTCGTACAGGTCCCCATGCCATAAGAATTTCAGATATTTTCTGTCTTCTTTAGCTATTGGAACGCAGTAGTATGCAGAAACCAGATCTGTGCTGGCCATCCAGCAATTCGGTGCAACCAGATTTAATGCAGCTTTGAAAGTGTCCATTTTAAACTTTTTATATTCAACATTTTTGTTAAATTCCTTTAGATTCAGGATCATCCTATGACAGCCATCACTTTTCTCTCTCTGGTGAAAATCCCCGAAATAAACTCTCCATCCTCATGGTTTGATTTTGCTATTACTCCTGTTTTTAGGAGACTTTTAATTTCTTTATCCACTATTTCTTTTTCTTGACTGCTCATGAAATAACTCGAGTCAAGAGCTTGTTTGCTTTGTTCTATGTGGTCATTGAATTCTATTGTAGTACCTGTGATCATAGACAGGATTGTTTGATCTGATGTAAATTGCTCCCATTCTTCTTTACGATCTTTTATTTGTCCGGCCTGGAACCGGCCGACCTTGATTTCCAGCAATCGTTTGATTTCCTCAGAATCTTCAACTCTTACCTGTTTTCCTTCTATTGTGGTCATTATTTGCGCATCGCTGGTTTTCTGTTCCAGCCTCCTTGATTGGAAGCGTAGCTCGCTTGGCCCCGCCTCCTCTGGCCGGCTGTCTGACCCCCGCGCTTGGCTAAAAAATGCCCTCTATTTTTGCGGTTGTAATAGTTGGGTGCGTGGGGGGTACGCGAGCTGGAGGGTGCATAGAATGGTCTTGACTGCGATGTTAATCGCTTCCTTTCTTTGGCCTCCTTTATCTGACTTTTGAGGTCATCACCGTATAGCCACTGATTTCCATCGGATGGCATGTCACAGATACCCCGCATATCATATGGGAGCGCCGTTCTTTGTGATTCTTTCCTTTGTGCCGTGATTTTTTGCTGCGCATTCCCTAGGAACGACACGGCGTCTGTCAACCCTTTTATAGCCCTTTTTGCCTCAATGCCGCGATCTTTCCCGGATTTTGCCATTTCGGTAATTATGTCAGCCGATCTGGCTATGGCAATTGTGGCTTTGCTGACATTTTTCTGCAGACCTGACAGTTTCATGTCTGTCTTTTTATTATGTCCCCTTAGCATGGTCCAGATTTCTTTGTTCGTTTGTCGCACAGACAGAGCGGGACAGTTTTTCGGTTGTTTATAGGTTGTCACCTTTTCTTTTATTTTGTCTTCCTTGGGTGGTCCTGAAAACCGTTTTTCTATGAACAATGCTAAATTCTCCGATATGGGATCTCCAATCTCATTGTCCGCTTCAAATTCAGCGTTCGCCTCTTTAAACCAGTCAGTATCACTGTCTGAATTTTCCCCAGGGTCATGTTTCCCGGTAGGCGAGGTTTCACCTTCATCTGAGGAATTTCTGGCTATCGCCTCTGTGAGAAATTCCTCACCTGACGAAAGTTGTGCGGGGTCAGATGGTGCGACTTCTGTGGCTCTCCCTTTTCCCCCGCTCTTTTTTGCTGGTATTTTCTTTGTCTTTTTCATGCCTGATCGGCCCCGTGTTGGTGCAACTGATGATAAGGACGATGTAGATGACGAAGAGGAGGAGGATGAAGAGGAGGGCGAACGTTTGCGCTTCCTGTCTCTTTGCTGTTTTATAATCAGCAAGACATTTGACATTATTTCATTATTTCTTTCTAGAATTTCCTGAAGATTTCGATCATTTGTGGTGTCTGTTGTTTCTATTTCTCCCTCTTCGGGAATCGAAATCGCATCTTGATCCATTTTGTCGTGTGCTTTAACTAGTTGATTGGGAGAGCCAGGAAATACTAATAATATGTTTTGCTGAAAATGTTTTATAACGGTATTCCGGGGAACTGGGACAAAGATATATAGATCTAGATCTAATATTGATAGAAATTTTCGTTGCTCAAAGGCTGTAATATAAATTTACCCAGAAGGGTATAATACGATTGCCAGGAGAGCTAAATAAAATAATATCCCAGAAGGCTGTATAAAACAATTGCCCAGAAGGCTGTATAAAACAACTGCCCAGAAGGCTGTATAAAACAATTGCCCAGAAGGCTGTATAAAACAATTGCCCAGAAGGCTGTATAAAACAATTGCCCAGAAGGCTGTATAAAACAATTGCCCAGAAAGCTGTATAAAACAATTGCCCAGAAGGCGGCAAAGCCAATTGTCCAGAGGACTTACGTACTTTGTTCAAAGGGCGGCAAACTGTTTTTGGGAGTTATCAAACCGTGGAAATTTTTGATGAGTATCAAGTGCCCAGAGGGCTGGGAGTTGCTAATCAACAAAGACTGAAATATTGTTATGGGATTTGGCCCAGAAGGCAGATGATTCAATGTCCCAGAGGGCAGAGTACACATAGACTTAATTAATATCGTGTTATGCAAGGTCGAACTTAATGCCAGTTAGATAATGAAATATCAAACTGAAACAGTAGGTCCAAGTAATTTTAACCACTAGAAATGAAACGAACAGTACTTTACCCTTCCGTAAGTATCGTCTGGGAGCCGGTATAATCCACAAAGAAATTATAACACCACTAGGCAACTACTAAAAGTAGCAGGATTATATTCCACGGTGGGAGAATTTACGGTAGCGTGTGAACTGGTCGAACGCTTCGCGCCAAGTGACTGGTATGGGCCGGCGTTCATCTCATGTTACCACGGGAGTGCCTGACGGCAGTTGAGTTAAAATCATGTGACTGATTTTCTTCCATGCCTGTTTGAATTTCTTCCCTACTATTTCTTGCATGAATATAAATTAATGTTTAGAATCTGTCTGCTGGCCTCGGCCATTGAAAATGCAAATTTCTTTTAAACACTCATAACCTTGAGACACAATATATTTGGTTTCACTGAAATGTGTTTTTTTTCCATTTGTACCCGGCATTCATGTCGGAAAAGAGCTCATTTACAATCCCGCCCTCTGATTTTGTTCATGAAAGCCATTATAGAGCTTTACACAAGCTTTCTTATACACTGGGAGTGAGTCCTCTGAAAACATTAATGCACTGCCAGGAAGGGACACAGAACCACATCCTCATAAATGGTTTGATAGTCAAATATCTTATACTGTTGGGCTCTGACTCTGAAAGCATTTTCTCCATAATTTTCAGACGCTAGCGAGAAACTTGAAGCTGACACTGTCTAAAATAAAGTGAAAAGGTTTGGATTTGTTCATAATGGGAATATTTTCAACATCCGACAATTTTAGCCAGAGAATTACACATAGCAGCATATCTTCTAGCGATGCATCTTGAAATCTGCAGGAGAACAGACTTTTGTGTATCCAATGTTATTAATTCATTGAATGAGAAATGAAAAAGAAACGGAAAAAAAAAACATTCGCAAAAGCAACTCAAGAGCCATGTAAATTCAACATTTACGAAATATTTGTTGTCTATTTTGCCAGCCGGGAACCTGAGGCTGGGTATATTTACAAATGCAGTGGACGTCAGGTTTTTCCTATGTACAGGAACGGTCGTTGTCATTAGCTGACTGCAGAGAAAGTAAACAACATCTAAACATCTTTTTGCTCTCACTAAGACAGCAATTGATACGTTCGTGCTCTGCGTGATATCCCCGTGATCGCCTCGGATAGGCTGGCGGCAGATACGTGCCAGGAAATGTTATTCCTTCATAGGATTTAGACTTATATTGAATATTTTAATCTCTCAGACGGTATCATGTTGCCTAATAAAAAGACGTTATATGCCAACAAATGGAACACTCTATTAATAGTAGCACTGGTTTTTCAAACAAGTTGTTTGGTTTGTTGAAAAATATCATCATCATCATTAAGTGCCCTGCCGGGAGGCGCTGGCGATCATGGCCTTCCATCTCTTGCGATTTTCCGTAGCCCTGATGACGTCGTTGGTGGTGCGCATTCCCAGCCAGGCCTTTAGGTCGTCCTGCATCTTTATGCGTTGTCGTCTCCAGCTTCTTCTTCCACTGAATTTCCCTATTGTTACAAAATGTTCCAGTCCTCGTCTTCTCATTACATGTCCAAAGAATTTTCCCTGTCTTTTTCTGATCTTGTTTAGGAGTGTCCTCTTTTCCTCTGCTTGTCTCAACACTTCTTCATTTGACTTCCTTGCAGTCCTTGGAATTCCAAGGATTCTTCTCAGAAACCACATTTCTGTTGCCTCAAGTTTTCTTGCTGTTTCTGTATTTAGCGTCCAGGTGTCGCAGGCATACCATAAAATTGGTTCAATATAACACTGCAATATTCTTTTTCTGAGACTGATTGGTAGTTGAAAAATATGCTGGCGTCTTTCTAACCAGGGTCCTCCTTTCTCTCCCCTCTCCCCTCTTGGAATTGTCTTCAGCGTTCCCCCCCCCCCCTTATTTTTTTCTCTTTGTTTTTACATTTAGAGGATGAGCTGCTTCAGATCTGAAACTTCCCTCTATCGGTCACATCGATCTTTTTAAGGTATGGAGATGTCACAAGGACATTTTTACCTGGAAAATCCAGCACGCTGTGTCTCTCGGCTTTACCTGGGAAAAAGTACAAAAATGGCAGAATTTAAAAGAAATACAGCCGACATTTTTAATGAGATTTAAAAAATCTTTTTTAAAAACTCAAAACTGGGTTCTTTTTACTGCCTTCCCGTGCAGTATGAAAATAAAAACAAATAAAAATTATACAGGAATTTGCCAAAACATGAGGAAAGAGAGATACAAACCTTTTGGAATTTTTCTGTTTACATGCCGGCTTTTGAGACAAAAGTTGAAAGTATTTCCATGTCATACTTTTTTCGAGGGCAACTTTTAAATTGCTTCTCACTGACCTGTCCCAGGCTGTCTTCCATATTTTCTTCATTAAAATCACTTTAAAATATGTAATACAAACGCTCGTGTCTCTCATAATACAGAAAAGGGAGTTCAGGTTACACGAAACAACAAAGGCACGATGTTGCTGATTTGGGCTGCCAAAAACAACCCATTCGAAAATAGGTACAGTTCAGAAATGTTTTTGCCTCGAGGAAACTGGAACGATGAAGCATCAATGAGCGCTTCAGGAAAGAGAATAGAGCATCAGCGGACGGTTTAGAAAAAGTAAACTTTATAAATAATATCTTGTTCTATCTATATGCCTATGAGCAAAGCCGGCTGTCCTTGGACATTTTCATACATTTTGCATCATGACTTGCTAACAGTAATTTTGTCTTTTTTTTTAAATGTCTTGTTGTGTCGCAGTGACGACACTGTTGTATCACTGTTGTATCACTGTTATACCCTGAATGGGCAAACCACATATCTTCAGAGGTAGACAACCTCTGACAAAAAATGAATATTTCTGCACCTTAACGATTACTCGCCCCCCCCCCCCTCCTCCACTGTCTGTGTAATATCATGTCAGAAGAAACACCCAAAGGGGCAACAACCAACTCTCGACTGAAGGTACTCAAATAGTTACGTACTACGACATATAGAATAAATGGCAACAAAATAATATCTTACCTCGCGTGTTGCTCTTTGTCTTGTATTTGCGTGCGTTTGGTCGTCCCCGACATAGATCAATCTCTCTGAGAGTTTACACTGTGAACGAAAATGTTGGGTTTTGCTCCCTTGGGTTTGTCCAGACATCATTAATAATACTGATTAGTTCAGATGTTGTAAAGTCTGCAGCACTTTGTGCACATGTGCCACTGGAGTTTCTTCCAGCCCTCGTATGTACTCGGTGTCGTGATGCCAGTTTTCTAGTACACAATGCTTACTGTTACTTTGCTGATAGGACATGAAATCATGCACTATGATAGTGTCCTCGTAACAATAGCTTAATATGCCGCCAGAAGTTTAGATATTAACATTGTCTGATCATCTCTCAGATCCTTCTGCCCACTGTACAGGACCTGATCTGGACTCTTGACGTCCTCCCTCCCCCGCACAAATCCCATGTTTTTATCCATGCAACCTCGTGCTGTACAGGTTTGGATTGGATGAAAGTTATGACAATTTGTTTGCAATGAAAATACACTTTTCATATTGGAGACAATGCTAATTATAGCCGTGTACATAGTTTTAGCTTGGGGAGGGCTCCTAATTCAATAGTTTGCTGCTTCTTAGTGATATGCCAATGTGCATCGTCGTCCGGGAGTCAAAAAATTGGCACCAGTTATTTCTTAAATCAGCTTGACCCACAGCATTAGCGCCGGCGTTCAATTCAGTACGTGTAAAACCTGCCCGTCCAGACAATGTAATATAACAATGATTTCATAAAAAGAAGGAGTTTTCGACATTAACATAATGATGTACCACAGGAAATGCATTCAGAGAAATTGAATGTTCCGGAAGAGAGGAATAATTATATCCAGTTTACTCCTGAGGTGATTTTGAAGGACTTCTTTTGTTTTGGTACAGGCACTGGGTGTAAAATGCACTGACAGTCACACGTGCCACAGACTACTTCTTTTTTCTGTTCTTCTTTTCTCCCAGTCCCGGGTACATTTTACCCCATCACAATGTAAAAAGTACCATCGAAGCGAAATAAATAGGCATGAAGGTTCATGGGTCACTACAGTGGCCGCGAGGCCAGTAAAATGTATAATCACGCACTCCAGCAAGCATAAAATTCGCATCTTGCCCCGATGCGCATGTCAGCGGATATGATGACTACGGCCCGGGATGTATGGCCATATTCACCCTTATTCTAGCAGCAGAATAGTCTCATCTTCCAATGGTTACCACTTCCACATTATCGACCAGAACCTTATCCGGTACTTCATCATTTCCGAGAGGATCGAAGACATCTGAACAAAGAGACAGATAGTTGACGTTGGTCATTCGCTTTGAGAAAGACGGTTACTGAAAATCTTGCTATCAAAAGAATGAAACCCAATTCAACAACTGCTGCTTCAAACATTAACTACACTCCAACTACTACGCCACTTCTATTCACCACATTACTACAACGAATAAGCTTATCATAGCCAACATTACTTAAATAATTTTTGTTATATATATGTTATATTCTGTTATATTATATATATTTTGTTATATATTGTAACGGCAGAGGTTGTTCTAGCACGTTATAGTAGGGGGGAGTTAGGTGATCTAACTACAACCCTTTAGAAAACGAAACTATTACAGCTGTAGAATAAAAAAACACGAGATCCGACGATCGATTAAATAATACTAAAGTTTAATAACTGTATCTTAACAATAAAATACTAGGAAGGCACCAGCGAACAACTAAGTATCTTACGCCACACGGAAAGGAAAATTCACTTACTCACCGACCAACCACTCACATGGGTCCATATATATAGGTATTTCTGTAGAAAGTTCCCGAAATAAATGTAACTTTTGCTCTCGCCCGAAACACATAAGCTAACCAATCACGTATCAATACGTCACCAGGTTACATCACTCAAGGCCAAATCTGGGGTAAACATCTACTTCCACACCTTTATCGAACGTTCAGGAATATACTAATACTTCCGAAAAGAGTCAACAAACGAGCGAGGAAAAAAAAAACTACTCACTAGGAAGGGAGGGCGAGGTCACGGAGTTCACGCTGGCGATCGTCAACAATAACATGAAAAAAGAAGTGAACACATGCTCAGTCACCAGTAAAACAAGCAACGGGGAAGGGCAAGGGGTAGCCTGCAGACGCTACATAATTATATTTAGTTATATATATAACACATTTATATTACAACTGAAATACAATTATCTTTCAGCTGGCATATGTTTCGAACGTTTGATTTAAGTTCATTTTTAATTATACTTCACGTAAACGTCACCTAGTTATGTATTTGGTGTACACTTTATTTAGTTGAACCATAATCAACTTCATAAAACAATATTATCGTAAAGTAACGTTTTGCCTATCCTGTGTTATTAGAGGTACCTCTTAGATCAATGACCCCTTCTGTCTATTTAGTTAACTCGACCAACTGTATCTGCCAATAATCATTACTTCTGATTGTCCTCACCTGCAGAATGCTATCACTTATTTTTACTGCCAATATTACTCTACACTGTTGAACGAATCTATCGTGTGTCCCAGGTTCCCACTGATGTAGCCAGGAGTAATACCAGAACAATGTCATTAGAATTATTACTCTGGGTATTGTCACGGACCTGTTCAGTAATATCAGGATAGTACTGCTAGAATTACCACTATGGGATCGGTTAATATCAGTGTCCAGTCCGTGTACCAGTTTGTCAAACCGATCACAATTAAGAGCAATGACAAATGTAGTTTTCAGTAATATTACACTGTCAGTACTGCGTCATGAAGATCATTTTATTGTAAATGAATGAGGAAAAGTCAGTAATTTAACTAACTGAATAAGTAAATAAATACTCAGTAATTTAAATAAATAAATAAATAAAAACCAGTATGACTATATGGTATCAATAGTCAACATTGAATATTTGCCTCTGGAATTTATCATTTGAAGAACAAAGCAATACCCTAGCGTGGTCCAGCCTGGCTTTGTGTACAAATAAATAAATACAAACCTCTTTCTCCTACTCTATCAAACGATTTAGACAGACGGTTTTACATTTCCTACTCGCTCAGCGTCTGGTTTTCTAGCGTACAGAAACATCACCCAGCCAGCATTTTCATTTCCCGTGCACATTATTTTACTGAAAATCCACAGTTTGTTTTTTTTTTCTTCAAATTCTGACTAAAAAAAGTTCAATACTAAAACTCACCTCCACACCCTGGGTATCTTTTTTTTCCAAGAAAGTAAAATGATGGCCTTAGACTCGCCAAAAAAAGACGTTCTTCGGATCTCTTTATTTATGACTAACAACCATTTTTTTTTTCCGGTTTCCCACCCTTTCCTGAGAGAGTACACCCTATACGGGGACAACCGCTGTTTGATCGCCAAATTTGATACCCAGTCTTTAATACTAGATCTAGTACTTGAGACAGTCTTGTAACTGCTTGACATGACAAACAAAAAATGACAGAGTAGTGGAACGAGACCCCTGAGACATCTGGAAAAGGACAAGCATTGATCCAGACATACCAACTTGCCCCCCCGCCCAGAGATGGAATTCATCTCCAACACGAACCACAAACCCCACACTCGGTGTAGATAACTAAAAGGTGTCCTCGAGCAATTCTCTAAGGATCCAGAAACGTTCTTAAATACCAAATTAATCTATGGATTTTTGTCTTCCTGGTCGCCTTCTGAACCGCCCTGATGCCTGTTAGCAGTGCTGAACTGGCACTGCCAATTTTTTGTCTCAGCCAGCGAAAACAAATCTGACGGACCAGTCCAGTCTGTGTTCTGGGGTTCTGAGTTTGATTATATGGCGAGTCACCTGTGAATATTATCTATTTGCCAACTCATGAAAACTAGAGATTACAATTATTATGAACCCTGTACAGTTTAAAAAGAAAAGATGCAGTCGATGAAGAATCTGCGTATTTCCCATAGTTTGAATTCTCAATTTGAATGAACCGAGGCTTTTTCCTCATAGACTCATCACGACAGCCTTCCGCATATTAAACTAAAGGTCGCATAGGATTGCAATACTGATATTCCAATAGATACACCAAACTGATCGCGTTTCTCTCAAATGTCAAACTAGATTGAGCGGGCAGTTTAGTAACTTGAGGAATCCAACCGGTAATAGATCCGTGACTTCTAATGACTAAGTCAGAGTATTTTTTTTTGTTTGCCCCGTGTCTCTGCCTACTTCCTGATACTTAAGTATCCCATTTAGTTCCTCCATTTTTGCAAACCCATCACTGCTTGTTTGTTTTACATCACGCCTCCTGCTTTCTCTACAATAAAATCGGATTTTGTATCATTGTGTGTTAGGACTGGTCATTCAAGTTCTTTTTGTTTGTTATGTTTTTGTTTTTTTATTATACTAGGGTAAGGGCCCGTTCAAAGAACGGGTTGCAATATGTAGATCTAGGTAGAAAACAACTCACAACTGGTACAGTAACACCCGCATGGCCCGTGCATAAGGCAGACGGAACAGAAACTCATGCCTTCAAACTTTGAAACGCAACCGGAAATTTAAATTCGAAACAAAACAAAGGCAGGAGGGAGGCCATCATTGTTGAGGAGAAAGCATTATTCGATATTTTTAGGCCTATTTTCATATATTACAAAATTACGATACTTCGCTTTCATGTCAAAGGAATAGACATGGTAGCAAAAAGAACTATCTTTCACATGTAATTTTTTCACGTCTGGGCATTTCTTCCTCGCAGCAGTGAATTTTTTTTCCTTGCTGTTTTTTTATATAGATGCACCATACGTCTTTTCCATTGTTAATTCCCCTTAGGGGTAAGCCAGACCAAGGCCGGCGTGGGCGCCAAACTGGTGGCTCCACGCCCAATTATTATGCATCACACTAAAACACCACTGACTGCTCGCACCACCGCAGTGTGGGCAGTGAGTAGTGTTTTTACTTTTAATGTGATACATAATAATTAGGTGGTGAGCCACCAATCCGGAGCCTACGCCAGCCTTGGTCTGGCTTACCCCTTAATCTGACCAGCTCATTGGCGGTGGACTCCTCATTCCTTTTTCGACGCCCCATTTCACCCCAACTCCTTTATTTCCCCCTCATGCATGGCATTATCGTACATGCATTCCGATCATTGCTCCATCCATGCAGCGGGTGACTGATGGTCTGGAAGCTGAAAATGCCACGAATGCCACTTTTCTAATGAGCTTGATCAGCGTAAACACGTCTTTGTAATTTGTGACTTTTTCCCCTCTTAACAGCACGCATTATTTCATTATTTATTGTCTTTACCTGGAAAAAAAAGGCCAACTGGAGAAAAATCCTGGCAGTTAGTGTTGTGGTCCTTTTGCAATGCCAAATAGGTTCAACCGGAGGAACACTGCAGGGAGGTATATTTTTAGCCGACATAATTCTACAGTGAATTCTCTTCAGAGCTTAATTCTACACTGTCATAAGTCATTAACTTATATTTTTGAATGAACAGTCATTAAGCCTTCAGACATGAGTTTGAAGCGGTTTCCATGAATATACCTTGGTCAATCGATTTTCATACGCCGTTAATATTCATTAAGAATAGATTCACATAAATCCACAGCTCGCGGTATACCCCATTAACTACGCTGTGCAGTTCTGTCGCTGAGCCGTTTGTGGGAACAAGGTTGGGTATCTAATATAAAAAAGAGATGCATTTAATACCAACTCCTTTCTCTGACGATTGCTATGTTAATACTGAATAGAATAATTATTATTTTGAATTGCCCAACAGCCTTGATTTTTTCTAATTTCAGAGAAAACTGTGCCAGGGGTTCTAAAAAGTGCAGAGAAGTGGTTAACAATAGCTTCTAAAGATGATGCACAGAGGTGTAAATCTACTATCAATTAACGTTAACAAACACCAAGAAAATGTAACTGAACGAATACTAAGTCTACAATTTATATCGGTACCACTAGTTCTGTACGCAAAGGGCTTTTAAACATTCACTGATTCTCGTATTGCGGCAATGCAAAACGCAAACACAGTCAGTTCCCATACAGCCATCAAATTAAGCTGAATTCTGGAGCATCCATTAAACCATTATTTCAAAACAGAAAAAAAACAACAACAGGCTTCTAGGAAACACTTCCCTCCTGTATCAGGCATCAATACGTATTAGAATGAAAGCTACCTCGGGCAATAAAGGATTAACATCTTTCGTCTTTAATCACAGTTGCAATCTGCGGGGCCCGCGGCCTGGCCTGTCAGAACAGGTTCAGTTGAAAGAGTGGAAACAGAGATAGGGAAATCATAACGTTTGACATATCGCGAATGACCTGATTAGGATTCGATCACGAGTGTCGATTAAAAACGTATTACGGTTAGATATTGACGGCAAAAAACGAATAATTATGTGAAATCTCATACAGCCAGCATTCAGTGCCAAAAAAGTTCAGTTTTCACCCATTTCCTGCTTAGAGCTGAACAATTCCATTTTCTAATTAGTATTTCCATCATGATGGTTAATGAACGCGCTGCACTGTCTGCTTGCTTTTTTGACATTGTTTTAATTACAGAGGCTCCCTAATTTCTTTTAATCGAATCCGCGTTTCTCTTTTTTCCCTGTACTCTTTTACCGCCCCCTTGTTTACCTTTCCCAATTGAGGTCGCCGTGGCAGGAAGCGTGCTGTCTTACTCTCAGTTTCACTGGCACAATTCATGAATGAACATTAAGCTCACCTGGTTTCATTCAGAACTCACGGAGTCGTAGATTGCTTGATATACGAGGAAGATCAGGAGATAGAACAAAGTCTTTATTTTCTTACGGATGCCGGCACATCGCTGATGTGAAAAATAGCAACCCGTTATTTTATCCCCCCCCCCCCCCAAGGCAGTTACATAAATGTGGTTTATGGTGTGGAGCTGAGCAGGAAGTTGTGCAATTGCATTGACACAAAACCCCAAGAGAGGTGTCAAGTAATTATATTTTCCCCACATGATATCCCATATTATTTATGAAGAAGTTTTCAGTCAAGAGGTTTGGCTGTTCTATGTTAAGCAAAGTCTGCAGTGTCTTACAATGACTCTTTTCTATAGATTGATATTGGCATTTATAGCACTGAAATGTAACTCAGCTTAACTTTTCTTGACAGTTACAAACATATGAGATGAAATGATAGTATTATGTGAAGCAAAAGCAGGAATTATGATATTCCATACCTGCATTTTTCATTTTAATTTCCCTGACAACCAGAATTATAGACTTGCAATTAACCGTAGGTCTTCTATTTTAAACGGCAGAACCCGCGGCGTCAAAATAATTGTGAGTGGATACGGCGAAATCGGGCTTAAGGTGAAAGACCAAATTCCTGAGAAAACTTTGAAAAAGAGGGGGGGGGGGGGAGAGACATTTTCTATGGAAATTGAGATTTCCTTATAAAATGAAAGATACGGACTTTTGTGCATTTGGTCAAGATAATTTATTTTGCTTGAAATCGTCTTAGAAAAGTATATTTTGATTTAATGAAGAGGTATGAAAATTTCAGCTCAAATCCGATTTTGGCAGATCTACTCACAAATATGACATACTCGGCTTAACCCTCGGGAAATGCCAAGTTAATTATAATAATGTGAGTACAGATGGCAACAGGCTGAAGAATAGTGGATGAAGATGCCCCAAAAATGCCGTCTATGGTTGGTTTAGGTTGATCGTGCACCTTGTCAAATCTGTTCTGTCTCGATTTGAGTGCGAGAGGTGGACGTTGGAATTGAATGGGACGCACTGGTGGGACCAAAAAGGTCTTGTCTCACTCGTTCAGGCGCGTCAACACTGCCTTGAGTCAGCTGGAGGATAGGAAGATGTCGCGCACTGAGACAAAGCAGGAGCTAAATAGATCTGAATCAGTGCGCCACCTGTCTTAAAGAAGGAAATGGCAAACACATCATCTCTGACAAATATGACCCCGTCAAATAAGACCTGACAGTACTATCACTAGATGTTAATCCGGTTCTTCTTGACGATTTCATGGCAAAAGAGTGGGAAGGCGAGCCAGGGGGAAGGAGTGAAAGACAGACTCCGATAACTACGCTTGTAAAAAAAGATATCAGAATTAGTTCATCACAGCGCTGTCTTGTTTATCACTCACATGATAAATTTATTCCTTTCATCCGAGCGTTCAGAATGGCTCATATTTTGACTTTTATATGTCTCTCCGTCTCAGGTTTCTTTAAGATATCGTATCAGATGAAGATGCTCGCAATGAACTGATAAGTGTAAAGAATAAAAGATGTGGAGGGTGCGGGAGATGCCATTCTCTTCAAGTAAAACTTATCTTCCCTCAGATTATAAGATCTTTATTACAAGTTTTCTCCACAAGTCTAGAATTTGCTTATAATATTCAGCACAAATAGGGCCGGATTAAGAGTTTGTAGGCAACTGGGCTAAAGATACTGTGTGAGGCTCCAAGCAATGATTAATAAAATCACGAATTTGGGATCATTTTTTATTATGTTATATAATGTGTTATATATTATATAACTACCAAGTATATTATAACATACTAACATTTTCGTAAAAATAGTACTACCTGACGTATTTGTTTTATTGACAACGGCCTGCAATAAAAAATAAAATAAGGTCTTGATATTTATAATTTCAGTTAATCTGCGGAGGCCCTCAGCTGGCGGAGGCCCCTGAGCTGCAGCTCATAAAGCCCGTGCCATAATCCGGCAGTGTGCACAAACTGGCTTAGGGATACCACATCTCCATGGCATTGTAAACAGTGGTAGACCAGTATTTGTACTGAATATCAAATGCAACAGATATCCCAGTACGATGTCTTAATGTGACGATACTCCAAATGAGATCGATGAGAACATGATCCACCGTATCCAATTTTTTTGGGGGTAATCGTTTCACTCCGAGTTCGGGCCGTCTAGTTGTCTGTGCAACAATGTTTTAATTATTCATTTATTTGAATAAAACTGTCAAAACATGAAGAAAAAAAAAATCAGTGTGCTACATAAAGATTTATCGCTTTGACTACCCAAGTTCCGGTCTGTACAGAGCTAGACTGCATTGATACTATTGTTGGCAAAAACAGGATATCTCCTGGGGCGGATACTTATGTACTGCTCTAAAACAGATAACCCACACAAATAGAAGTATACAAATACAAAGATAGATAAAAAAAAATACAACAACAAAAACAAAAAACAAGAAAAAATAAAAAAACAAATAAAAGAGGTGCAAATGCCAAGGGCAGAGATATTCCGAAAACAAAGATCTCAGCATCAGATAACCCACGCTGTTTGCGAAGAAGTAACAAATCTACTGAAAGTCATAATGAAAAGACATTATGAAATGTGATATCAAATACAAATATTGACTCATGGAAATATAGATTGTCCATGATAATATTCACTTTTGTGATTCCCGGCCATACAGATACCACGGAGGCGTATGTGATGTGTACCCTGTAGACCTATTTAGACAAAAATGTCTAGGTTGCAGTGACATCTTTGAAAATAAAATAAAAAATGATTGATTTTTTTTTTCTTTTAACTCTGTAAATAGAAAGTAATTATCTTGAGAATAACCTACACCCCCTCCCTCCAATGTTTAGCCCACTAGTGCTCTACATTCATAACCTGATCTAATTCAGCTCCGTACTCTGCCGAGTTCATGTCCACGAAGTGCTAGCTCAGTGACCGAGAAACCCGTTTTTTCTTGGCGATCCATCCAAGTTATTTTATTATGCTTTTGTGCAGATTTTATCTAACCATCCCTTTTAAAATTGCTATTAAATTGCTGTGACTTGATAACGTGTACAGGGGAGTAACAATATGATAACTTTAGGTTTTAATCGCCAACGAAATCAACCCCTTCCCTCCCTTTTATATGTTACGGCGTTTACGATAATATGCACAAAGTCGTGGGAAACAAATAAAAGCACAGATTTATTTCATAATTGTCTGTCTTTTAGAATTGATGTTTTTACGGTATGGAAATTGAAATAAACGTCAACAGCAGGCCTTTCACTCCACTGATATGGAGAGACCACACAAGAATTACTGGGCTGTACAGGACGTGTGAATGTGTGTTACTGTCAAAATGATATGAGATTTTGCCTGCCTTTTATGTCAGCGCTCTCGGAAAGGTGAGGAATAAAAATTTACAAACTTTTTTTGTGTTGAGCTCTGTCACGAGTGGAGTGAGCGATAGTTAATAATTACGGGGGGAAAGGAGGAGAGTAAAATTAACGCACGTAGACAAGTAAGTTAAAGCGTGCATGTTGTGAGTGGTGGGGGGTCTGAATGAGGCGAAAGCGCTGTATTACTATCACTGCAAGTTAGAAGGTCCTACTGAACGGACGCTAGTAAGAGCCCAGCGGGCGAACATAAGGGGAGCAGTCGGAAGACGGATGAGAGTGTTTTTTCCAGTGATGACTGGTAGGTAGAACGTTGATTGATAATTATGATTGATGTATTATATTATATTCGTCTATTACCATGATGTAAATAAGTATATGTGAGGAATGTGGAAGTCCTTGATATTGGATATAGCAATGTGCGCCATGAGCGATAGCTGAAAGTGAGTTCATGGATTTGTAGCACGAGTGAGTATTGTGTACTCCGATGGAGGTGTGTTACTGTAAGATGTTTGGTGAGTGAAAGGTGAACTATTGTGTGTACGCTTCATGGGTTGTAAGGAGAGGTGGAGTGAATAGAAATGGTAGGGTATTATACCAATGTAATGTTATTCTTGTAGGTGTCGGGGACGGGCCGAAGAGCCACCTCGATGAGCACAGGGGATAGGCCAGCATAGGGCCGGAGGCCACACATAGGCCAGAAGTGAGGCTGTCGGTGCAGGCCAGTAGAGGCACATAAAGTCGTGGCAGTCAGGCCACGGACAGGGACGTAGATATGAGCGTGAATGTGATAATGTACTATTGCCACGTTGATGGGCTATTGAAATGATAATGTACTATTGCCATGTTGATGGGCTATTGAAATGATAATGTGCTATTGCCCTGCTGAGGTGCTAGTGGAATGCTAAGGTGTATGACAATAGGGAGGTGATATTGAGAGACTGCGGTGCCAGTGAATTATTAATGAGCTATTAAGACCCTGAGGGGAGAGGCTGAGGCCGAAGTGCCTTTAGGAAGTAACTACCGGGTTGTGGATCCGAGGAAGAGTGCATGTGAGAATAAGGCCGTTGTACGGCAGTTAATTTCAATAATATAATGTATGTAATTGCGCTATTATCTGTATAATTATGTTTAATAAATGTGTGAGTCTGATGGGTTGTTCTGTCAAGTGTTAAACTTGTTCGTTCGTGATTGTTGTCCTGTCATAACTTATTACATCTCCCAGTCTGGGATTTGTGACATTGGGGGCTCGTCCGTTGTGACTCGTCCATTTTCGTAATATTTAGTTGTAGTTAGTTAGTAGGTATTTTTCAGTGGGCATTTGTTACTTTAGTTTTGTCCACGTAATACTTATCTTGTGGTAGGAATTTGTGTTGTCTTTGTTCGTGGGATGAATGGAAATTTCATGATGATATGATTTATGTATATTGATGAATATGTATTGATGCATGTATTGCTATAAATATGTACTAATGTGTACTTAAACTTTCAGAGAGACAGTGTGTGTGCGTGCAGCCTGAGGAGACAAGCAGCCAGAGCTCCGATTAAGGGGAGGACTTAAACTCATAAGGCTGAAAGTTAAGTGAAACTGAAATTTTGTACCCTGGATTGAGGGCTGTCTGTTCTTCTGTCTTTATCCGCTGTTTTTCTGTTTTTGTCGTAATCGATTATACGGGCGGTGGCGCGGGTTTGCTGTGGTGAGCGTAGTTTATCCTCTTCGGGAGGTGGGCTAAACTTGGAACCGCGTTCATCACAGTGAACAGTTCTATAGGGACCTGTATTTTTGTTTAGTTGTAGCGTCGATATCTTCTCTGTTCTGCAGGAAGACGTATTCTCTTGTCCCTCTTTCTTCCCTATCTGTAGATACGTTCTTTTTTTTCAGACTCTGTTCTTGTTCGTACCTTGTAGTGTAATCGGCGTAGTTAGGTTGCATTTTTTTCCATTATATTTTCTTTTTTAGGTCTTTGTCCTAGTCTGGTTCGTTGTCCTTGACGTACTTGTGGTCCTTCTACTGAATTTCCTTATTCTTGTCTTTTCTACTCTTTTTTATTATTAATAGTGCTATACATTTAATGAATATAGAATTAGTTAGGAAGTAGGTAAATTTCTGAATTGTATTTGAGACAATTGGGTATTGTTATATCTGGTGTGATCTCAGGTCTCTGGTCGTGTCGTTAGTGATCATACCGACAGGTTAGCCGTTTTCATAATATATACCGTAACCATAAATCTGTGAAATGGCGGAACTCCAACAACTAATGAAGTTGGGTAAGGAACTTGGCCTGGAGGGAGAGGAGCTACGCGGCTGGATTAAAGAACAGCAGGCGGATTTGCGCGATGAGCGTGCTAAGGATAGAGAGCGAGAAAAAGAGGCTCAAGAGCGACAGAGAGAAGAGGAAAGAGAGGCTAAGGCTCAGGAGCAGGAGAGGGAGTTTAAGTTAAAGGAGTTAGAGGCTCAGCAGCAGGAAAGGGAGTTTAAGCAACAGGAAAGAGAGGCTAAGGCTCAGCAGCAGGAGAGGGAGTTAAAGTTAAAGGAGATAGAGGCGCAAGTAAAGATCGCAGAATTGGAAATCAAAAAGAATGCGCCAACAGAAACAGTTGAGCGGCAGGTACACAATAAAGGTGGCGTTAGGATTAAGCTCCCTACGTTCGACGACCGGAAGGACGACATAGACGCCTTCCTTTACAGGTTCGAACTGAACGCACAATTGCAATGGGGGGAAAATAAGGAATTATGGTCCACGTACCTGGCGTCTCTATTGCAGGGGCGAGCGTTAACCTACTTTAAAGAGCTACAGCGCGAAGACGTGCAAGATTACGATAAGCTGAAGGCTTTGCAGCTTCGCCGATTTGCGCGTACCGAGGAATATTTCCGGGAGCAGTTTAGGCGAGCACGTGCGGATACCAGGGAGGACTTTGCTGCCTTCGTCGCGAGATTAACGGAATATTTCGCGAACTGGGTAGACTTGGCGCATGTTGGCGCGGATTTTACTAAATTAAAAGACCTAATGATCCGTGACCAGCTGTACGCGTCGTGCCATAAAGATCTGGTGGCTTTCCTGAAAGAAAACAAACCCGCGACGGTGCAGGAGGCGTCTAGGTTGGCGGAAGCATACCGTACGGCACATCCGTCCAAACCAGTGGCGAGGGCGTACGTCCAAGATGCTGGGTACGTCGCCGTTGTCGAGGGGTCGCCGACAGGACATAAAGACATGTCGCGTCAGCATGGTGCCTATAGTGGGCAAGCCCAGGGGCAGCGTAGGGGCTATCACCAATCACCTGCATATGGATCCGGTAAGTTTGACCGAGCAGGAGGGCTAGGTCGCGGTAATGGCCGGGGGCGATTTGTGACCTTTGCCGATGACCGACGGCATAGGGAATTTAGTTCCGGTCGCGATGGGTCACGGGGACCCAGGCCTAGTGCAGCACAGGGAGCGGAGTGTTGGACTTGCGGACGCGTGGGTCACTTTTCACGCGAGTGTAGGGCCGCGAAGTGTTGGAACTGCGGAAGAGCAGATCACATCAGCGTGAACTGCCCTGCAGGTAGGATAGCGGCGAACGTGGACAGTAGCTCCAGTCCATGTTCCCGTAATAAATTTCATCATGCGGCTGCGTGTGTTACATCGGACAACGGAGGCGGACAGTATTCTAAGTGTCCCAGTTGTGAGAAGTTATTATCTTCCGGTGTTTTACCTTGTGGGAGAAAGATCCCCGTTATAAATTCATGTCATACAGGAGGTGGTCTTAGGGTTTATCCGGGGTTTGTTGGGGACGAACCGGTCTCGGTTTTACGAGATACAGGATCTACCGTTGTGGGAGTGCATAGGGACTGCATTCGGGATTCACAGCTTACAGGTGAGACTGTCCCGTGCATCCAATTTTCGGGGGCCATTGAGAAATTACCCATGGCAAGAATAGTGATAGATACACCTTTCCTTAGCGGGGAAGTCGAAGCAGTCGTTGGTTTTTTTCCAGGCGCCCAGCTCATCATTGGGAATGTATCACGGGTAGTTTCCCCTTCCGAGGAGAATGTGCAGGCATGGTCTCAATCAAAAGGTATTGACTTTTGTGCCGCGGTCGAAACACGTCGACAGGTAGCTGATAAGGATAAGATTAGACCTTTGGCTACGCCGGCGGTCAACCTAGATATCACGCCAGAGCGCTTGGCGAGATTACAAAGGGAGGATCCATCATTAAACCCATGTTTTGGGGAAGCGCGAACCGAGAAAACGAGGAAATATAAGAACGGCTCGTCTTCCTTTGTTGTTCAGGCGGGCATTCTGTTCCGTAAGTATGTAACGGTGGCCTCCATTTTAAAGCAGGTCGTTGTGCCAGCGTTGCTGATCGCAACAGTATTGCATTTGGCACATGATGTCCCATTAGCGGGTCATATGGGGATAGCTAGAACCAAAGAAAGGGTTCTTAAAAATTTTTACTGGCCATCGATCCACAGAGATGTACAAATGTATTGCAAGACATGCAGTGCGTGCCAAAAGACGACGCATAAGGGGCGTACACCCCAGGCTCCTCTTCAAAAGATCCCCATGGTCTCGGAACCGTTTAAAAAGGTTTCGATAGACCTTGTTGGCCCCATTCACCCAGCGACCGATAGGGGGAATCGATTTTTCTTAACGGTCATATGTAATGCTACGAGATGGCCAGAGGCGGTTCCTCTGCGGACCATAACGTCTGAGGCAGTCGCGGAAGCGTTGTTTGCAATTTTCGCTAGGGTAGGAATACCAGAACAAATTTTGTCTGATAGGGGCGCGCAATTTACTTCGGAGATGATGAAGGAATTGTTCCGCTTATTCAGCATACAACCCATCACTACCACCCCTTATCATCCGCAGGCTAATGGCATGTGCGAGAGATTGAACTCGACGTTAAAGTCGATGCTGCGTAAGGTAGCTGCTGATCGCCCTAAAGATTGGGATAGATATATCCCTGCAGTATTATTCGCGTACAGAGAGGTACGGCAGGAGTCAACGGGATTCTCGCCGTTTGAAATGATGTATGGTCGTAGTCCTAGGGGCCCAACTGATGTTCTTCGGGACATGATGACGTCGCCATCATCGGGAGACGATGAGCAGATTTCGGTGTTTCAGTACCTTGTTGATTTAAGAGAAAGATTATCTTCAGCGCGCACTATAGCAGAAGAAGCTTCTAGTATCGCTTCGAAAAGAGCAAAAGACTATAAATATAGGGGTTCCAAATTGAGAATTTTTAAGAAAGGAGACAAGGTCCTATTGTTGTTACCTACGGACCATAATAAGTTATTGATGACATGGAAAGGTCCTTATGTTATTGAGCGAGTTGTTTCAAAGGTAGATTACGCTATCCACATTGATGGAACGAGTAAGGTTTTCCATGTTAATATGCTACAGAGATTTTATGAGAGACCACAGTATCTGTGTGCACAGACAAAACCAGAGGAGACTGTCTTCTCTATTGCTTGTACGGGGGTCGTAGACCAGTTGGACTGTGACGTAAGCGACACCGAGGCGCAGGAAGAGTTACAAATTCAATTGCCGGAGTTAACTCCGACACAAGGTTACAGGGACGTAAAAATTAACCCTGACCTTACGAGTTCAAGGAGTAGGGAACTTAAGACCCTGTTAGCGTCATTCCCGGATGTTATTACGGATTTGCCGGGTCGCACTACCGTGATCGAGCACCAAATAAAGTTGACTTCGGATAAGCCAGTATTTCTTAGACCTTATCCGCTGCCTTTTTCTTCGAGAGATAGAGTTATAAAGGAAGTTGAGTCAATGTTGAAGTTAGATGTGATAGAACCATCAACATCGCCGTATTCATCACCCATCGTCCTCGTGAAAAAACTTGATGGATCGGTGCGGTTCTGTATTGATTTTCGAAGATTGAACACTATTACGGTAGGCGATAGGGAGCCTATTCCGTTTCAGGAGGAATTAATAGCTTCATTGGCCGGGTCCACGTGGTTTTCCAAGATAGATTTAACGAAAGGTTATTGGGAAATCCCTCTTACTGAGGAGTCTAAACAATACACGGCGTTCCAAACGCCCACTGGATTATTCCAATTTAAGGTCATGCCATTTGGGTTGGTAAACGCGCCAGCGACGTTTGCACGATTGATGAGACTGGTGTTGAAGGACATACCTAATGTCGTGTCATTCTTTGACGATATAGCATGTCATACGTCGACATGGTCTGATCATATTCAGACACTAACAGTAATTTTTAAACGATTACGTCATTTTGGGTTAACTGCTAAACCCGCAAAGATGGATTTGGCATGTCCAGAGATAGTATTCTTAGGACATATCGTGGGTAGAGGTGTTCAGAGACCTGAAGTAACAAAAATTGACAAATTAGTAGGGTTGCAAATCCCTAAAACAAAGAAACAAGTCAGAAGCTTAGTGGGAATTTTAAATTATTACAGAAAGTTCATTCCAAATTTTTCCTCCTTGTCATCTTCTCTTACTGACCTTACTAAGAAGGGACAACCCGATAAGGTCCAGTGGACGTCTGAGTGTCAGACAGCATTTGATAATTTGGTGACAGCATTATCATCGTCACCCATTCTGATATTACCCGATTTTCGATCTAATTTTATCCTCAGAACGGATGCGTCGGACTCTGGTGTCGGCGCTTGTCTTCTACAGGAGAAGAACGAATGTCTCCATCCTGTATGTTATGTCAGTAGGAAGTTATTGCAGAGAGAAAGAAAATATTCTGTGATAGAGCGGGAGTGTCTTGCCATTGTGTGGTCCGTACAGAAATTAGGACGTTATCTCATGGGACGAGAATTTTGTATCCAGACAGACCACAAGCCACTAACGTTTTTGTCGAAGAATCGTTCGTCCAGCCCACGCTTGTCTAGATGGGCATTGGCTTTGCAGCCGTATACCTTCGTTATTCAACCAATTCCAGGAACCAGCAATCATATCGCCGACTACCTTAGTCGAGCCTAGGGGAAGAGTTCAGGAGCTTATACATCGGAGGACAGGAACATTGACAGGATCTGTGTGAATGAGTCGACTTTAAAATATTGACAGTATAAATATGATATGAAGAATGGTTGATAGGTTGATTGGTTTTTGATTCTGTATTAGGTATTGTGTTTAGTTAGCTATTGATGATGTGATACATATATGCATAATGCAAGGCATGTTGATCCCCATGTTTTCCCCTGATTCCGGTATTTTATGTGCTAGGGGCATTGGTAGGTCATTTTTATGTAAGTGTTGCTCGCGCTCACTCGTTGACAGTCATCTGGATGCGATTTGAAATTAATTGCATTAATTTTTTTGGGGTGGGGGATGATGTCACGAGTGGAGTGAGCGATAGTTAATAATTACGGGGGGAAAGGAGGAGAGTAAAATTAACGCACGTAGACAAGTAAGTTAAAGCGTGCATGTTGTGAGTGGTGGGGGGTCTGAATGAGGCGAAAGCGCTGTATTACTATCACTGCAAGTTAGAAGGTCCTACTGAACGGACGCTAGTAAGAGCCCAGCGGGCGAACATAAGGGGAGCAGTCAGAAGACGGATGAGAGTATTTTTTCCAGTGATGACTGGTAGGTAGAACGTTGATTGATAATTATGATTGATGTATTATATTATATTCGTCTATTACCATGATGTAAATAAGTATATGTGAGGAATGTGGAAGTCCTTGATATTGGATATAGCAATGTGCGCCATGAGCGATAGCTGAAAGTGAGTTCATGGATTTGTAGCACGAGTGAGTATTGTGTACTCCGATGGAGGTGTGTTACCGTAAGATGTTTGGTGAGTGAAATGTGAACTATTGTGTGTACGCTTCATGGGTTGTAAGGAGAGGTGGAGTGAATAGAAATGGTAGGGTATTATACCAATGTAATGTTATTCTTGTAGGTGTCGGGGACGGGCCGAAGAGTCACCTCGATGAGCACAGGGGATAGGCCAGCATAGGGCCGGAGGCCACACATAGGCCAGAAGTGAGGCTGTCGGTGCAGGACAGTAGAGGCACATAAAGTCGTGGCAGTCAGGCCACGGACAGGGACGTAGATATGAGCGTGAATGTGATAATGTACTATTGCCACGTTGATGGGCTATTGAAATGATAATGTACTATTGCCATGTTGATGGGCTATTGAAATGATAATGTGCTATTGCCCTGCTGAGGTGCTAGTGGAATGCTAAGGTGTATGACAATAGGGAGGTGATATTGAGAGACTGCGGTGCCAGTGAATTATTAATGAGCTATTAAGACCCTGAGGGGAGAGGCTGAGGCCGAAGTGCCTTTAGGAAGTAACTACCGGGTTGTGGATCCGAGGAAGAGTGCATGTGAGAATAAGGCCGTTGTACGGCAGTTAATTTCAATAATATAATGTATGTAATTGCGCTATTATCTGTATAATTATGTTTAATAAATGTGTGAGTCTGATGGGTTGTTCTGTTAAGTGTTAAACTTGTTCGTTCGTGATTGTTGTCCTGTCATAACTTATTACATCTCCCAGTCTGGGATTTGTGACAAGCTCTCTCTCTCTCTCTCTCTCTCTCTTTCTCTCTCTCTCACTCTCTCTCTGTGTTTCTTGCTGTCTCTCTTCCCCCTCTTCTCTGTCTGTCTATCTCTCTCTCGCTCTCTCTTACTGAGAAGTGATGTTTCCAAACAGCGATATTAAATATCAGGCTCGACATAACCGCTCGTTAGTAATGAAAATTGTTTTGGGAGTAACTAAATATTTATGATCTTGTGATGGGGTGTATGTATGTGTGTATGTGTGTGTGTGTGTGTGTGGCGGCTAGGGGGAAATGAATTTTAATGACATTATGTGCAAGTACAAGCATTTTTTAACAAAAGCCACTTTAAGTAAAATAATTTATTTGATCACTAAAGATGCACATCAAAAGATAATGCAAATTTCTTCACAGTGATAAAATACTTACAATGAAAAGAATGAGGTACTATGAAAGTTGCAAATTAGGATTAATCCCAGTTGGTGAAATTAAAATTCAATTAATGTGGAAAGCCCACAGACTAATAAATTAACCAGACTGGAAACACGAGCTTCGGGCTGTGTCGTTTTTTACGGAATTTCCCGAGCGGCGACCGTATAATCAACATGGCCGCCGCTCGGGAAATTCCGATTCTAGTTCTAATTTGTTTTTATTTGTCAAGATTGGTTGTACATGTATTCGTTTCTTGGTGCGGAACCAAACTTCCGCGTTCAGTAGGCGCGTCAAAATGGTATCATTCAAAATTGTAGCTATGCTGAAGCGTCGGTCGCTACCGTAAACCTAAAATGGCGGATGGTTCATGACCTTTCGCTGTTTTGTGACGTCACACAATGGGATCATCCAGTCTGGGTATTTTATTAGTGTGTGGATAAGCCTACCGTGAGGATAATTTCAACAAGTCGTTATTTACAAGTAACTAGAGGAATTGGCTTTGCCGTCGTTTTTTTATAAAATCTTATTTTACACGTTGTTTGCGCAGTGCACAAGTCAAGTAATTGATTCCGCGCAAATGTGTTAATGAATGTGTGGTTGTATGGATAATTAACGTGATTGTGTGTGGGCCAAAGAATAGTTGAGTTAGTGAATGAGATTGAAACAGTGAACATGGAATTGCTACTCTTGTTAATGTCAGAAGGAATTTGTTCTGCCCTGCCAGGAGTTGTGTTTTTTTTTTATTTCTTTTTTTTTTTTTGGGCAAAAAATATTTTATTTTTTCTTTTTGAATTTGTTTTTTCTCGACCTTTGTTCTTGTTTGTCCCAACTTCACTTTTTGCACAGCTGAGGAGTTTGACGTTTAACTTTTCCGGCTTTAGGTATGATGATTAGAAGTTCGAATAAATCGGAACTGTGAAACAGCTTGATAAGTGCCATAACGCAATATAAACAATTGCCGAAGTGTGCATTTGTTATATCATTTCTATATATACAGAAAGATCTCCAGTTTTTCAGAAAATGGAGATCATCATCATCATCATTGCCTTTCTCACCCTGGATCAGGGTATAGGCCACCAACAAACACTTTCCATCCCTCTATATCAAGGGCCAGCCTCTTTACATTATTCCAAGTCTTTCCGCTTATAAAACAAACAAAATCCCTATTTGGATCTCGTACAGAATTATGCATGCAATCTAGAATCCTTCCTACATTGGTTCGGGTAGCACAGTTTGGTAAAATAGGCCTCTTCAGTTAGCACTAACAGAGTTAAAGGAGTGGTTACGTAAATCAATCAGCGATTAACTGAATGATTGCGTATTATGACAAAGAGTTAGCAATGCTCTAAAGAAAGCCCAAATAGCGAACAGCCATTTGTACACTGATTTCCCAATATCCCTTTTACAATTGCACTAAATCAGGTCCATACTCCAGAAAGTCGGAGAAAAACTATCGTTATCAACACCTACAAGAAAAAAGAATGGAAAATCCTTGTAGAGCAGCTTATAATGGAATTGAGTAAGAAGAAAACGATGAAGGAGACTCCCGGAAATGACAACAGTAGTCAGTAAAGCTGACTGGAGAGCTTTTTTATCAAGATTCATGCTGGCAAGTTTTAACCCCTTCACCTATATCTGTCATAATTTTTGTCAGTATTAATTTGGAAGATCATTTGGAACATTCGCCTCGAGGTTAAATCATTTGGATATCCCGACACAGCGAGGAAAAACCGATAACTAGGACAGGTGTTATTATGAATTATGGTAATGGTGGGTTTGTTGTGGTTGTATTTCACCGTAAATGTGGTGTTAGTTTTTACCAAACTGTATCCTCTAGTATTTGAGATTGCTGCAATAGTGTAGTGAAAGTATGAGTGACTCCTGGCCCGTGCGTTTCTGAGAGTTACTGAATGAGTGTAAGGATTAAGGGATGAACGAGAATGTTAGGGGCAGAGGGGGAATGAACGAGTGAAGGCTAAAACTTAAGCTAGCAGGGGGCACGAAATGAGGAAACAAGAGAATGAGTGAGCCAGTCAGTGTGTGTGTGTGCGCGCGCTTGTGTGTCGGTGTTTGGATGAGTGAGTGTGTGCGTGAGTGAGTGAGTGAGTGAGTGAGTGAGTGTATGAGTGAGTAAGTGAGTGAGTGAGTGAGTGATTTGGTGGGTGGGTGAATGAGTGACTGAACGTTTGAAATGGGTAAATGAATGTACGATCAAGTGCGTGACTGTATGGATAACAATTTAAAATGCTCTACTGAAAAAGAAAAAAAAAGACTAAAGCCAAATTAGGCAGACACCCGCTTCTCGTGTGTTACAAGGGCAGAAAGTGGAGGTCATAATTGCTTTCATCATCTCAAGGTTCGATGTCCTCAGAAATTTTTAATGACTGTCTCGATAGCCAAACGTAAAATAATGTCAAAGGTTTCTAACCACTGTGTCCTACATCTTGACAGCATGGACTATTTTTCGAATGTTTACTGCAATCTATTTAAAATGGAACGTTTATGCCGTCTCGAACTTCAAGAGATCGACAAACACAGACTATAATGCCACAATTACTCATAATTATAGTTAAGGCAAAAGTAGGTCACTAATCTAATATTAAAACAATGATGTACATTTCGTGGAAAGCTGAAGATTTATAGTGTAGACAGTCTTATTGACACCATTTTATTGCCATTTGAATTAAGAACGAACTAGTTTTAGACACTATTAACTGACGGATTAAATTCGGTTAACAATAAAAGATACAGAGCGCTTTCCAGCTTAGGAAAGACTTTATATAAACAATACAAGGACAGCCACTGTTTACCGTCTATATATATATTTGAAAGACAAATTCTGAATGAAACTTAGATAAACTAGGTGAATGTTTAATTTTATTTTTGTGGCTTCGGAAGTTAGCCAGACAATAAAAAAAAAAACAACCAAACCCGGAGCACTGTTTTTTTTTTTTTTTTTGTGAATGAAATTGTTGGAGTTGAAAAAATCAACAAAACAAACTCGTAATTCAGAGACAATGTAATAAATTGCGTAATAATCGGTAACATCAAATGCAGCTTGCGTGATCTTCTGCATTCTATGTAAAATCTAAATGGCATTCTTATCGAAGTCATGAAAAGTAGGTCTATCTGTTAAAACGTAAAAAAAAAAAAAAAGAAATATTCTAAGTTTATTATTGCCGAAATATTGAGAAGTTGTTGAAAGTCAGTGAAAAAACATTTTTCAAGGCCGCCAAGCATCATTATTATTCCATGAATAACCCGAGCGTCATTAGACTCCCAGAACAGTAGGCTACACTGTCTCCACTCATATCAAAACGACCATTTAATACCCTCTGCTGTTTCCTGCGTTACCCAGGGCTCTGTTCCAGCGTCATACGTAGACAAGGACAGAACTGAATGGAACAGCAGTAGACGTGAATGATCATCTCGTTCTATCAGAGTATCTGCTCGCCAGGCAGCGGTTGGGCTTTGAAGTATTCAGGGCGTAGCATCTATTCGTCCTTTACATTTTTAATTTTTTTTTTTTTTACACGCCAGACATTCTCAAGGGAGCGAATAATAATAGCCACACAGTATATTGGCGATTTTGGCATGTGCCATGGGCTTTAACTGAAATGGAGCGGCAAATAACACAATCTCGCATGGTGCGATTCATAAATCACATTTTGTTCCTTCCTGCTGAAGTAACTGTTGCGAGTAATCATATGAACCAATGCACCGCCGATAGATCTATCACCCGCGATTACGCTCGTTTCCATCTTCAAAGCTGTAGATCCGTTTTCCCTTCATATTTTATGATTCTATAATCGACGATGCGAAAGGATCCGTTATGTTGGCAGCATGTTTGGATAACCGATGTACTGTCCATTTTTCAAGGACATGGGTGCCTGGGGATCCAAGAAAACCGTATTCTTCTTTCTGTCTATCTCTCTGTTTCTCTTTCTCTCTCTCACTCTGTCGTTCTCTCATTTTCTTTTTCTTTCTCTCTGTCTGTCTCTGTGCGTGTGTTTATCTCTGCGTCTGTCTCTCTCTCTCTCTCTCTGTGTATCTGCGTGTACATAAGTGTGTGCTTGTGTGTGTATTTTCCTTATCTCTCTTGGTCAAGGCTCTTTTCTTTCTTTCTTTCTCCCCGTGACTCTATCCTCTGATCAAAGCCCCCACAGGCCATTTGCTTGCACTGCAATGTATAGCAAACATCTACAGACACACATTCACACCACTTACTTCAAATCTTAGTTGTCATCGAAAGCAAAACACCCTGAAATCAAAGAGACTTTAGAAATTCGGGCACCTCAAGGCATGAAAACTGTTAACACTGAAATCTTTTCATATTTTCTTTTACACTATCATTTCCCCCCCCCCCCCCCCCAGACAGAATATCATTATAATAATCTTGAAAATAAAATCATGTCTTTTATCGACCAGAATGCTCAGGGTTGCGCCTGTTTCTCAAAGAGAACTTCGAAAAAGCACTGGGCATGCCGGGTTCCTGAATGTCATACGTTCAGCTAAAGCGGTCATATATCAGAACTTACACTAAGTAGTCAGTAGTGGATAAACGGATGTGTCACTTGGTCATGTTTACTTACAAATATGAGGTTCGGAAATCACCACCAACCTTTTTTTTCTTTCTCAGAGTTGGAATGTAATAATGAATTCCTGGTGTAAATGTGTCGGAGTGGAAACGGTGCATACTGAATAGTTAATAGATAGAACGGCCGAAGGAAAGAGGAGAATATTGTATAATATAAACATTTTTTTAAAGGATAAAAATATTATATTAAATGTCGGCAAATGAATCTTTTATTTGATTACTGCCTACGTTATTATTATCTTAATATTTGCGATTCAAGCGTTTGGCATGATTGCATTCAAAAGAGAAAAAAAATGATATAACATGCAGACACTGCAACTTCTTATCAGTTTTCTTCTTATTTGTTCTTTTCGCAGACCTGGACTAGCGCATCAGAATTCAGAGACAAGTCTAAGCACAGAAATAGCTTTGACACAGTCTCGTATCGAAGATGTAATTATTTTAAATCAACACGTCTCATACAAATTTGCAAAACGGCTTTTGAATATCATAGGTATGATATTGAAACTGCATCTGTTTAGAAATCTAGTCGGAAGATTGCACATTCTACCATCTGAATAAAATAAAAAATGCAGTTCTGTAAAGGCTACCTCGGAGGTTATTGCACAATAGGCCAACTTTATTAGAATTTCAAAATGGCACAGCGTTCTTAAAGATGAAGACACAGCAGCAAACTTTGTTGCTCGGAACAAAAGTTAGACATGATTAAGCATAGCTAAGCCCGACATTGGACTGTAATTGCCTCCTCCCCCTAAAAAAAATAAAGATTACCCCTATTTTGTAAAGCTCCCAAAGGAGCTGTCCTTGGACACATTTCTGACTCGGGTATGGTAACCGTTTCGGCTCTTGGGAATGATTTTTAAACGGCAAAGACGAAGACCGTAGTCGGTCTGCCTGGTTTCTAGGTTTTGTGCAGTTCCACTTCTCATGTACATGGAGTCCCTTATTCTGCTCGGAGCAAAAGCTGCCACTTTTTAATATTCACAGGCTCTAGAATTTCCTGTGGCGTGCCAGTGTCTCCCGCGAGATATAAAGAATACGGTGGAGACAGCTCGGGTGAGAGACGTGGAGTCTGTTCTCCTCATGGGTCCTGAAACTCCCATGTTTACATGCATACAGCAAAGTGCTCATTACCCGTGCTTTGTAGACTTGCAATTTTTTTTAGTAATATCAGTTTGTTGTTCGGCCAAACCCTATTTGTTAGCATAGGAAGAGTGTTTGTGCCTTCCTGATGAACGGCTTGGAAAGGCTGCCGCCTTTGTGTTCTAAACTAGAGTTACTATCATAATTATTAATCTGTGCAAAGACCGAGGACAGCACTCTGTCTGCGAAGAATAATGAAGAGACACGGCACTTAGAGTCACTATGTAGGTCACATCACAAACTAATGTGTAGAGCTTCTGAAAAGAGTGTGGATTTCATTTTGTCTGTATTTGTCGGTCCACGCTGCATCATGGGCATAATTTGAAAGTCAAAATGTAGCAAAAAGAAAAAGTTATGTGTTGCAAAGTCTAGCGTAAGAAATAATACAGAAACGGTGCAATAAAATGCGAAGAAAAAGGCAAAGACAAATCAAGTTTTCGATCAATGGGCCTTCATCAGGCCAAACTCATAAATGTAGCAGTAAACAGAAAATTAAGCAAATTTTTTATAAAGTAATCGAAAAAAAAAACACCTCAAGAATATGGCTGCTTGTCGAATGCGACTTCCAAACTTGCAGTCTCGGAGCGCAGCCTGTCCATCAAGGCTCGGTGGTCATATTTTCTGTGTCATTTTTGTTGTTTTTATAATATCATAGACCTAGATGTCAACATTTGGGGAATGTCCAACGAATACTACTTTTTAGACATTGTGGTACGGGGTCAATCATCCTTAAATCACATACACTCTGGGGCTGGGGGACGCTGCAGCGTACATCATAAACATACCTGGAGGGCAGGGGGTTACAGGGGGGGAGGGGGTAGATACACTTTTCTACGGTAATAATTTATAAGGAGTGTTTTTTTCTTTTCAAATTAAATTTTTATATAAAAAGCATGTTTCTGTTGAAAGAATCAAATAGTTCGTGGTAAATGCTATTTTAAGTTTTCAAACATCAAAGCCCTAACATTGACACTCAACATTCTAATGGCGTACACTCGTGCAAAGAGGAAGTGGGGTGGGGGGGGGGGGTGGGCGATTGGAGAACGCGGGGTGGGGGTGGAGTGAAAAAAAAATCTCCACAATAAGCGTATGTACTTTACGGGGAGCCCTGATTACCAAATTAAGACTATTGCTGCTTGAAGAAGAAAAACAAAGTGGCACCCGCTGAAGCGGAAGATATGACCAATCCCATAAGCCCCATAACTGTACCCTCCGGTGCCAACACGACCTTGCGCTCCACAGAAATGTATCCTCCTCAGGCGGTGTCTTATTTCCCCGTCACTTCGATAGAGGTGGATTAAACTATTTGGGCAGGATCTCTGCAGTGTCAATATAGCCCTGTGGGTTCGATACCTCTTAGTTACTGGGGGAAAACTGAATTTCTGGGCTGCGCTGCAAAATCGGTACACGGGGAAAGTGTTTGGGCTGGAAATGGAATTGAATTAGAATGGCCCTGACGCTTAGTTTCAATTGGAGAGCTTTAACAATAACATCTTTGGAAGTTGTCTCCTCAGATATTCTTTAGGGACGCTGTTTAAAAAGTAGTATGAAAGCAATATATTCATTCCCAAGTCTTCTGAATTGGACGAGTGGCACAGAAAGCGAAATTTCTACAACGTATTTCTCGAGGTAAACACGAAAATTAACAATGAAAGATGTTTTCTTCGCCGAGTGATGCACTTATCCCAGAACCATTTCCATTCCGTTCAGTGTCATCCACATTGTTAAATTTGAAGGCATTAACATTCCATTTTCTCTTTCCCTCTGTTAAGCCGAGAAATGGGGAGAAGAAACGTCGTTTTTGCGAATTAAGCTACTTATAATGTTTAGTGGCCATCATGAAATGGGTTGGAAACATGAAGATCATGCTCATGAGAAGGGAGGGAGATTTTAGGCTCATAAAAAACAGATTCCCTGGCTCACATTTCTAACGGATGTAAACATCGCTGGAGACTGGGTCAGACAAAAGATCAGCAATTGTTCAAGTGGTCAGTGCATGAGAGAATGTTTGAACATGAAATGTTGTACATTTCTAGATCTCGGCCTGTCGCTTTACAACTGAGTTGGGGTTTTACATCACTGGCCATAGAATCCAGGATTTCCTGCAGCGAAAGTATATTTTCCCAGAAAATGGAGTTGAATCTGAATGCTCTGCTGGTCTCTGAAATATCGAACACTTGCTTTGTATTCTTCCTTTTGAACTGGCTACCAGAGTGTTGAAAGGAAGCACCAGCATGCCCCAAACGTGGCTGAACTAGAATTGCCCCCGCCCTGCCCCTGTATGTATGTATTCCTAGAAATATTTCTCCCTATCCTAGAATATGCAACTCAATCAGACAACAGCAAGAAAACGGGCAGGCTTTTCAGTAAATGGATTCCAAATTTTAGGTTTTGTTTGTGAAAAGATTTTACTGGTTCAATGAACGGACAGTGATATTGCATAATCTATGGCGAAGTTTAGTATGGCTGTGTCTATCATAGGTAAAATCATGAAATTCTTGATTAATCCATTCTTTGGCAAAATATGAATGACAAAAAAAAATTATTCTGATAGTGTGGCCAAAGCCTGTCACATGATTCATGACCGTAACATCCATGAATGGGACATCCACTACATGTATCATTTACGTCAGACATAGCGGCCAGTACCAATGTAAGGGGTTAAAACAAGTCACCAGTCTCCCGCTCCGCTTTCATTCCTTCATATATTTGAAAGGAATGAACCGTTTTTGTGCTGTATTATTAAGCAAGCGCAGTTAAAAGCAATAATCTGCCTGAAGATGGCAAAGTTATCTGCCACACTTCACACTCAGTTTAACGGGCCGACTGGAGTTCGCGCCCCTCATTACTCGAGACACTCGTTTTGAAGCTTCCTCGGGGCACGGCCAAATGAGATGGGGAAAATGTCTTAGGAGGGCTGTGAGTAGAGCAACTAGCCGAGGTAAAAAACACGAGGGTTGCTCTTGTAATAGTTGTCGCTGGCTGAGGATACTTGAACATGACTGGGCCAGGCTGGGGGAAGAGTGGGTATGGGAAAGCGGAAGGGAGGGAGGAAAAAAAGAAGAGAAAAAGGGAGGAAGAGGGAGAGAGGGAAGAGAGACGGAGAGACGGAGGCGGAGAAAAAGAGTCAAGTAGAAATGAGTGATGAGGATAAAGGAGGATGAGAGAGAGAGAGACAGAGAGAGAGAGAGAGAGAGAGAGAGGGTCAAATAAAAATGAGAATGAAGGATGGAGGAGTACAGACCGGAGATCAATGAAAAACAAGCCAGGAGAATGAGTAAAGGAAAGAAATAAGTGCCCGAGAGGCACAGAATGAGAAAGAGAGCTGGAGGGACAGATGGGCAGAAAAAAAAAAAACACCCAGTCCCGTCGAACACACATAAAAAAAACGAGGGAAGTAAGGAGACGTTGAGGAGATAAGGAGATCAATGGGATGGGTAATGGAAAAGCTGAATGAAACGTAGAGAGCTGGAGAGAGGCAAAGGAGAAATAGAAAGAGAGATTGAGAAGACCAGCTTTTAAAGATCTGAAATTAATTGCTCTTAATGATGCCAAATTGTACATTAATGTGCTTTCACGAACATTATGAAGACAAAACTGTCCATTTCCAGATTCTGAAAGACTATTACCATAAAAATGTCTGTCTGTCTTTGCTAAGGCCGGGACAGGTTTTGACGTAAAATCAACCTATTGAATGAGTTGAGGCCAGCATATTTCCACTAGTGTGATAACTAGTCTTCTTTACGAAGTGAAAACTAAATTCTCTGTGAATAAGTTACATGAATTTTAGTGACTAGATGAGGTACCCGGCATTATCCGGGGTAAACCTGTGAGCCTATGGTTCTATCTTTCTCTCTCTCTTTTTGGTCTAGAAAGTGTCCCATAATTCTACAGCCTTACTATAGATTCCATGTACACCAGAGCACTAAGCAGTCATTTGTGGTAGGGAAATGGCGTGCACGGAATTGAACGAGTGTTAATAATCGTTTCCGGAGCGGTGGGCTTACAAAATGGGAGCCAAAACAAAGATCATTGTATTTTACAATTTTTACAACTTTTTATTTAAGGATATCTGAAACTTGAATAAACAGAACCGGTCGATACAAATGCGATATTGGGCTGGATTGGTTGACACTTCAGAAACTTAATTTTATAATTTTTGAAACAGTCATCTAGGCTGTAGTGTCGAGAATAAAAAAAGGACAAAATTGCAGATCAGTGAATTACTTCCGCCACTATTTTTTTTTTATAACTATAAGAGGTACCTGGCATTATCCGAGATAAACGTGAACCTACGGTTGTCTCTCTCTCTCTCTCTCTCTCTTTCTTTCTTTCTCTCTCTCTCTCTCTCTCTCTCTCTTTCTCTCTCTCTCTCTCTCTCTCTCTATCTCTCTCTTTGTGGTCTAGAAGGCTTCCCATATACTACAGTCTTACGATAGATTCCATGCGCACCAGAGCACTATGCGCTTATTTCTGGTGGGGAAATTGCAGGCACGGAATTGAACGCGTACTAACATCGTTTCCGGTGCGGTGGGCTTCCTACACGGAGCCAAAACAAAGGTCATTTTATAACTTTTTATTAAAAAGTACCTGAAACTTGAATAAACACAATCGGTCGATACAAAATCGGCTGGATTGGTTGACACTTAAGAAAATTAATTTTGTCATTTTTGAAGCTGTCATTTAGGCTGTAGCGTCGAGCAAAAAAACAAAAAAAAGGCCAAAATTGTACAAATAGGAATGGCTACCGCCACTATTTTTTTCATATAATAAACTAGTTGAAGATCCCGGCATTATCCGGGATAAACCTGTGAACCCACCGTACCATATCTCTCTCTTTTTGGTCAAGAAAGTTTCCCATAGTCTACTGATTTCGTGCGCACCAGAGCACCACGCACTCCTTTCTGGTAGGGAAATTGTGGGCACCGAACTGATCGCGTGTTAATACATCGTTTCCGGTGCGGTGGGCTTACTACAGGGAGCCAAAACAAAGATCACGGTATATTACATTTTACAACTGTTTACTTAAAAATATCCGAAACTTGAACCAACACAATCGGTCGATACAAAAGCAGTTGGACTGGATTAGTTGACACTTTGGAAAATTAACTTTATCATTGTTGAATCTGTCATTTAAGCTGTAGTGTCGAGCAAAAAAAAAGGTCAAAATTGCACCGCAACGAATTATTCCCGCCACTATTTTTTTTTTTACAATAAGATGCTGGTGCAAAACAAGCATAGTTTTCATAACATTATTAATAATGAGATTTGTTGCAGTTGTTGTTATTATCGTGCAAGTTGTTTTCGAAAGAATATATTAAACAGGAAAGCTCTAAATCACCTATCTCATTCAACGATATGAATTTAATATGCTGTTCCGGAGGGCAACATTGTAATGTAGATAGTAATCTATCTGTAGCTGGCCACTTCAAGAGATAAAAATTATCGTGATTATGTGATGCAATGTTTTATTCATGTTTGGGCCACTGAAAACAAAGGTTGAAAAGGTATTAATTAGCACTTTGTTTTATTTATTTAATTATTATTCATTTATATACAGCTTTCTTTGTGCGTATAGTTGTTGTTATCGTTGGTTTTACTACGGCTTAATTCAGCGTGTACATAACATCATCATCTTTTGGGAAGAATTTGCTTTCATGGGAAAGGTGGAATGCTCGATTTAAATACACATGGACACGTGTGCCGGGCATAATCAGTAATTACTGCTATAAAACAGTCAACACCGGCCTCTGTACCCGGGATAAAAAAAAAAAAAAAGGAGCCAGTAAGGAGATTTGGCGGTTAATGTAATTTATTATGTCTTCACAATGGCCAAACATAATCAGGTATTTCCCTTGGCGCGACACTACTTTGTTCTAATTCTGGGACAAGTAATACAAAATGAACGAACGGAAGTAGCAATAGGGGCGACAAGTAAATCTCTTGCAATTCCAAAGCAATGTTGATCATTTATAATTTTTTTCATATTCCTTGTTATTTATTATCTGGATTATTTTGATTATTCCGCAAAGTAAATGGGTACTTTGAAAGAAACATGTTCTGAAGGTCTGAAGCCCTATTTGTATTTGAAAAATACACCACAGCCATTATACCAAAATGACGATGTTCGGTTTCAAATGGTCAAACACTTATTTTATTCCGTATTCGTCTTCACCAGGCAGTTTTTTTTTTTTCTGACGTAGATCATAACACAACAAAGGATCATGTCGCTGATTTTTCTCATCATAAATAGACTTGTTTGACACGATACCTACTGAAATAGGTCTCCGTAAAAAAATATGATATTCTCTCATTTCAATCGGACTTTTATGAAGCTCATAATCATTTTGCCCACTTTCATGGCATTTTAGGTGTTGGGTTACTTTATTACGGTAAACAATCGTGACTTCGTTTTTGACTAACTTTTCAGGGGAACCGAAAAACTGAATGGCTTTCTTTCTCAGATTCAAAAGTAGATATTTTTTTAACGCACTATTTAACCCCTACCTTACAAGGCTACAAGCATACCAAAAAAGCTCAAATTAAAAAAATAGAAGTCGAGTTACGATAGACTACCACGCGACCTTCCATTTATTTCCCCAGCCTTCCTCCTTCAGTATAAATATACTGCATTTTTGTACAGGTCAGTCTGCTCTTTGCCATTGTGTATGAAAGAGTTAAACATTGTTTCCCCTCAAGATTTCGCATTTGATGATTCAAGTATTGCATAAAAAATAACGTTTACATGGGAGGTAGAATACCAGGCGACAAATTATTTTTGTGAGAATATTAAAATTATACAAAAACGATTAAAAACTATGAGCAGCATAAACAAATTCTTTTCTTCCGACAAAAATAACTTCACTGAGCGGGGGAAAAACGAAAACGTTTTTATGCGAGTGACAAGATAACATTAAAAAAAAAAATTCACCGCATTTCCGTTTTCCAAGAAGAACAACAAGACGAACAACAAACTGTTTGTGACATTGCAGGTTTATTTGTGATTCCAAGCAGACTGTCGGCACCCGGTATTTTCTCATTTGTAATGGCAAGACCACCCCACAGTTGGGAATGTTGCTGAAGGGCCGACATTGTCTCACGACACAGCGGCTGCATTTTGTAACACCGTTCATTACGCATTCCCCAACAAGACATCGTGATTTCAGGAAACAAACATGGTGTTTCTTTTGTATTGTTTTGTTTTGTTTTGCTTCTCCGTTTGTTTTTCAAAAGGTTTAACCCCCGCTACCACCCCTCTCACCACCATCGCCACCACCACCGCCACCACTACCACTACGCCACCATTAACACCACATTACCGCTCCGATGACTATCATTAAATATCGACGAGCTCAACGTCCTGAATGCTAAACACTGTATCTTAAGTATTCACAGTAAACGTAAATGCTCCACCCCATTTTTGCAATCTTCCTTTACTTTTTCATCTCTGATATTTAATAACACCATCAGTTTGCTAGTATATAGTTATCTTGACATAACTGGTGCTGCTTATGTGTGTGATTCATTTTGAGACAATCCACATTAATTTTGCTGTTTGTGATTCAATCTGAAAAAGTCCACATGCACTGCAGCAATGTCAGCAACAGAACTTAACGGTAACTACAACTCTCCGCCCACCCCCGGCCTCTCTTTGGTAAATTACGTCACATCTGATTCCAAACAATCATATACGAAATTCTGCAAAGCAGTTTTGCAGCTGTAACAAAGTTCGACACTTATCACATTCTGGAGCAGTGAATAAATCACGATATCTACGTCTGAATTACTGCAAACATACGTATACCGTATACTTTTTTGTTTAATTTTGCATCGCAAAGATCCCCTTTTAATCAAAGCAAACGATTCTGTAAGGCCTCTGGGGGCCTCATCCAAAATTGCTTTCAGGAAATCAATTTTCTTTGTCTCTTTGTCTTTGTACAGTTTCAATGTCTGAAAAGATGAGTACATATTGCCGCTTTGTCACTGTCTGTGAGCAGATGTTTTCAGTTTCACCCGTATGCCAAAGGGCAAAATCGCCTTTTCTTTGATGAATTGTGGCTATTAAAGATTCTGCAGATGAAAGATGTTGTTTGTCGTACGATATAAGGCAAAACAACTACATTATCATGTCTCTACGTTCGCAGTTAATAAACATACGTTTGACCATCCTGAGCATAATAGCACGAAAACAATCTTATCCATCTTTTCTCGCAAACCAAGTCCCTCCCCATAAAGGTTCGATTTCCGGTTAATCAGCGTACCATAATTACGTTGTTTTTAGTCCTCACGTGATTCAATGTATTTTCATTGCATGGATATTCTAAATTGAACATTAAGTCGTCATCCAGCGGGAAATCAGCAAAAACAACAACAACAACAACAACAACAACAACAACAAAACCTTAGGAAATTCCTTGGTTGCAAATAACAAAGCGTTTATGAGAATCTGTTGTCACCACAATATTACTATGAACAACACGGCTGATACACTGGAACAATAACTTATTTCATGAAGAATGATGCATTGGATTTTTGTGCATGATGATACATTTGTTAGGTCTACGTCAGCATGTGAAAACACATTTGCAACGTCCGAATCCCAAAGTTGAGCAGTTCCATGGAAACACTCAGGAAAGGTGGCAATAAAATATAACTTGGTGCTGGAATGCATGCACGTATCCCAAAATATCAGCAAGAATATTTTCTATTTCATCTCTCCCTGTTTAAAAGCTTAGTCTCCGACTGTTCATTTGCCAAATGAAATAAACAAAGTTTTAAACTGAATGGTACAGATATAATGTCAGTTGTGGTGGGCAAATCCAGTGAGCAGTTAGTGCAATGTCATCACTGGGTGATTTGTTGATTTCTACAGAAGAAAAATTAAAAAAAAAAAAAAAAAGTGCCCGAGACCTGAATTTACAATGACTTTGTGTCTGAAAGCATTTAAAATAGGTGATAAAACTGTACATCCCGGACTGGGATCAGCATCAGACAGTACAAGTGATAAGCTGTCAGACCGAAACGCAACATTCAAGTCGCATGTATTTAAAAAAAAGTACAGTTTCCTATTAAGTCATTGGATGGAGAGCGATGTGCTGTGTGGTTGGTGTACTCACACTGCTTTACAATAGCCGTATCTTATACATCTGGGAACTTCGTATCTTATACATTTTCGCTGATAAAATTGTATCAATCTCCCATTCCTGAAATATCCCAAGTGAAATGGGCACAGCGGGCCAGCGATAAGAACGCTTGGGCCGCTGGCGAGAAATCTCAGGTTCAAATCCCTTATTGGACTGGGCCCAATGTCACTCATTTCCTAGACCATTTTTCAAGTATCCACTCATCGGCAACCTGAAAGGGCCTGAGCTTCGTTTCTAGCATAACCTCATTTGCTGAAAAGCATGTAGACGCCCTCCCATCCCCACCAAAGCCATACACTTTAATGTTATTTATATTATCATTAATTTCTAACCCTCATCTATTCCAGCGTCTCTGGCCCTCCCTGAACCACGGATTCGAGAAGATGTTGGGTGAGCAGTACAACAAAGAGACGATGGAAGCGTGGCGCCGTCTCTACAACTATCTTTGCTTCCAGATGAAGAAAGGCATGCAAGACCCGGACGGTAAACTTATGAACGACGATGGGACCACGTGACCAAAGAACACAGACTTGTGGGTACGGTCTGGGGAAAGCTATTTAACACCACCCCAGTGGATTAATCTTTGTATTTTGTGACAAAATTTGAGAAAGTGAAAAGCGGTGATTGGATTGAGATGAAGATGATTTGTTTGTAATGAAACATAATTTTTATTGTTCATAATACCATTACTTTTATGTACACACTTCAGATAAAACTGCACATTACATGTTTTTTAAGTCCTAAAACATCAATGTTTTAGTGAAGAACCTACGGCCAGCACTGCTGACTGTGAACTTAATTAAATATATCCCTGATTCACAATTTGTAACACGCATCGAGTTGGTAATATAAGTCCTTGTTGTTTTTACATTACACTGTGGGCGCATCATTAAGGCTGGTGGCGTACCTGGTCAATTGATCAAGTCTGTATGGTTTTCTTTTTAGTGTCAGGTGTGAATTATGGAGTTAAACGTGACCCCATGCAATGGCGAGACCTAGAAATGTTTGTCTCACTAGTATGGGCGAGTCAAGAATGTCTTGAGTCAGCTAGTGGAAGCAGAGACTCAGCGCACTCAGTCAAAACATGGACGCAAAACAGAATTGACTCACTGCTCCAAACACATTATCGGTTTCAATCCACATATTGTAATGCTGCTTCTGATTAACTTCGTACAAACCTTGACCACCCCCTCCTCCCCCCCCCCCCTTCCCCCTTTTCCCCGACAACTGTTCAAACTATAATGTCGCAGGAAAAAAAATAAACGCATAAACGTAAATTTCTGTTCGTAATTTAGTCACTATTATGAACAATGGCAAATTTGAGAATCTCAATCCCGATTAGAAGAGATGCCGCAATTAAAGTCGGCCCCAAAATCAACTGTATGGCACTGATCAGCTCAATATATATTGAAAACTATTCTCTATTTGAAATAATTATGGTTTATTGAAGCCGTATTTTTCTTTTTCCTGTTTTTGTGTCTTGGTGAAATTGTTTCATTTTGCCACCCATAACAAACTTTTTTTTCCAGCTGAATACTAATCCTGTCAGCCTCCAGAGAAATGTAGACTACAATTGCACAAGGAAAGGAGAGGTCACGAGACGATAAGCCTCTGATCTGTTCTCTTGCTTCTTGTCCCCCATAAATATACCATTGTACGTTCGGTCAATGAAGCCTTGTATTATCAGAATTAATAATAATTGTTCTGAGATCACTACATTTGATTACAAAATACACTGCACCAGTTTCAATGAAAAGTGCCAATTGTACAGATAAACGGATACGAAACAATATTGATAAATCTCAACAGCTGACCATGACTTGTACAATTAAATGGCGGAAATTGCACGCATCAAATGTTAACAAGAACAATTCACATCTTAATACAATCTGGCCCCGACACCTTTGAATGATTGTGCCATCGCCATTCTCTTTGTTGTACTATCTGAACACGATGACCTGCAGTGAAGAGAAAGGTTTGATGCTACAGGCCAACATTTAATTACCTTTTTCAGAGGATCAATACAATGATAAATATCATGATTACACCTGGCACGTTGATGTGCTTGAACGAATCCAGATTTATAATGAAGGTCTCAAATCTGTGGCTGAAAAAAATCGTACGAGTTAACCTGTCCAAACAGTAAAAAAAAGAATGTTCATCATAATTGACGAGAAAGTGTTAATAACTCCATACGTATCACTGAAAATGTGACGTCCGCAACAAACAGTGTCATTAACGTAACTTACTGACAGACTGACTTAGCAGCATAGGACACTGTCATCTCTGTTAGTGTGACACAATAATGTAATTAAAATCACTTTAGTTTGCCAGTGTTGTCTCACTTTATTTACATATTTTAATAGCATACACTTTAGGTATGCAACTTTGATGTGTTTAAACAATGACTGCAATTTGGAAGGCGGGGGGGGGGGGGGGGGGAGGGGACATGATGTGTGCTGGTTAATTGCAAGGAAAATGTGAACTTGCTGAACTAAACATCGCGTGCAGTCCAAATAAAGTGTGTCGGTGTTAAAGCGTCCATAATCAAAGATCAGACACTCTTAACAGATGGTCGACATGACACACAGTGAGTGGGCCATTTCTGTGCAGACAGACACGAACCAATGCTCATTTTAAATGACTAAAATTGAATACTGCCGTGATTTCGCATTCTGGTTAAGTCTGAATGTGTAAGAGAGATACCTGGTAGCCATAAATTAGCAAAGACTGAGTAACAGCTTTATGGGTACAACATTAGCAAAGACTGAGTAATAGCTTTATGGGTACAACATTAGCAAAGACTGTGTAACAGCTTTATGGGTACAACATTAGCAAAGACTGAGTAACAGCTTTATAGGTGCAACATTAGCAAAGACTGAGTAACAGCTTTATGGGTACAGCACTAGCAAAGACTGAGTAACAGCGTTATGGGTACAACGTTAGCAAAGACTGGATAACAGCTTTATGGGTACAGCATTAGCAAAGACTGAGTAACGGCGTTGCGAGTACAAATGGTATCAATTGCTATTTCCTTTTTGTGTCTAATCAACATGACCTAGCACCACTAATGCTGGCAGCACACTGAGTCAAGTCTGATTTGCCTCAGTTTTAATGTGAAGTATAGACTATGGAGTTAAAAGGGATTTTTCTTACTGGTGTGACTGCAACAAACCCGTCTCACTAGTAGTAGTCCGAGTGTGTCCAAACTGTCTTGAATCAGCTGGTGGAAAGAAAAGTCAAACCAGACGCAAAACTGACTTGACCCAGTGCGCCATGAGCTTTAGTTTTCCAATTTTCATTATACCTTTAAAATTTTGTAGTAGAACCAAATTTTCTCGTAGCAGACAGCAGTAGCTTGACATTTACAAAGACTGAGTAACAACTTTGTGGATACAAATTAAGTTTATTTGCCATTATACCCACTCTTGTGTCTAATCAACAGGTCTCAGCACTCCTTAATTTTACAGTTCTCGTTAGTTTCGCACAGCACCTGTATAATCTAACCTAGTTGACAGTCTGTTATGTGATACCAAAGTAATTCACTCATACCATGTCTACTTTATCAGCTCGGGGATGATTTTGAATTGGCGCATTTCTTTGTATCTTTTATAAACAAAATGATTATTGCAATACTGTGGATCTTCATGCTACTTGACACTGCACTGTCTAGCAGCATTCCCGTTGTAAATAAAAATGTCTTCGGTTTAATGAAACAGCCCTCTTTTTTTTTAAAAATATGTCACTGCACTGACAGCGCTGGTTTTTGAACGTTTCAAGTGACGCTTAATGAAGACCAAAATATCATGATCGATTTTCCAGGCAATTTGAGAATTTATCACATGGTGTCTGATACAGTGCCTGTCTTGGAGGCCTATTATGCTTTTAATAAAGGTTACTAGTTCTGAAAAGGGATATCGGATATCCTGCTCATTTTTATGTCACAGTGGTGTTGTATTATGACATGCTCTCAACAGTTTGGTGAGTGGAAGCTCGGACGAAAACACATAAAGGCAACCTTCTATTCAACAGGAGTAGACATACGCGTCGTTGTAAATATCATAAGATGATGGGGCACCTCGCTGAGAGGCTAGGAGAAAAGATAGTTGAGTAAAGGTAAAGTAAGAGACGAGAGAATGAACGTGCCGAAGCAGTAAGATACCCAGCAAAAGTGCAGGGGACAAAGAAATTGGGAATTTACCACATAGTTAAAGGAAAATGTGAAAAGAATATGCACGAAGGTTTCATGAAAGTCATGTTAATATACAATTTTGTTGATCGTAAGAAAAGAACAGTAAATGCCTGGCTGGACTTAATGTTGGTTCCCAAATTCCAGCTGGCCAGTGAATGAGTTTGATTTCTAAGTGTCAGTAGCTTTGGCATATTTTGTAAATGTTTCCCTCCTTCGCTGTAACATTCAGGGTTTCCAGAGTACAATGACATGTCTTGTACAGCTTGTATTGATCCTTCGTAGCTTTAATATGGACTTTCTTGTACATCATTTTGTAAATGCATAGCCAGAATTTTAATTACATTTTTAGTTCATGTGATCAAATAATATCTTGGTTTTAGTTAGCAGCAAAAAAAGAAAAGAAAAAAGTTTCACCTATATTATTTGTGAATCCCTTTACATTGAGTAAAATACCAACTATTTCACGTTTCTTTTTTCTTCTTCCTGTGCGCGCCATGTAAAAAACTACTCTGTCACGGCAGGTGGCATCTCAGACTTAGCTGAGAGTGAGACAAGCGAGATGAAATTCTGATCTCAGTTTTGCTCTGTTCGATCTACCTAATATCTAGGTCATGCCTATTGATACGAGCTGGGATTAACCTCTAGCAGTGTCTTTATTGGTTTGTTTCAATTACGTTACCCACACTGTAATGTTGACTGTGATTTTTTTGCACGGCGGTCCCCCCCCCCCCTCCATCACCTGCACAATTTCGCGTGGCAGTTTTTTTTTTTTCTTTGTGGCACGGCACGAGTTGCTGGCCACGCATACTCGCAAAGACTTGTTTTGGGGCACGGTGGCTGAGCATGCCCAATTTTGGGAGAACGAAACATCTGGCACGAAGTAAAGTTCAAAATTTGGTAGGAGCATAGTACTTCTGTGACGTCAAGAGATACAAATCAGTACGCTAAATTCCTCTGAGTTCGCCCCTACAACAGTGCAACAAGTGTTAACATCTATATAATATCTAGTACCACAATAAAGCACATAGGAGTGGTTCTTAACCCTGGAATAAGGGGAGGAGGGGGAGGGGGAAAGTTAGAGATAATATAGTTAGGTAGTTACATAATAATGCACAGTACTGTACCTTCAGGGGATGAACGTTTTAAGCAGAAACATTGTCAGATGTAGCCAATAAATTTGTGAGTCCTTACATAAACTTGTTGTGCATAATCTTAACATTTCTATTGAATGGGTTTTGAAAAAGAAATTGGCGTGCGTGTGTTTGTACCACGTGCGGAGGGGGGGTGGGGGGGTGATAGGACCACCAACAGAAATACTGGCTCTCAGGCAATTTGTCTGAAATAGCATATATCCACTTCTATACAAAGAACTGGATCACAGAGGGAATGTGGGTTTTTGTTGTTTGATTCCTAAAAGAAAATAGAAATAATTATCCTGTCCATGTATTGTCTCATATTTGATTAATTCTTTGTTATGGTAAACCCGATAGTCAGAATTTCAATCATGCCTTTGTAATGTACTACAGCACGATCATTGAATTTGTTTTAACTTTGCACGAACAGTGATTCATCTTTTCTAAATCATTAGTCACTTAACTTTGACGTGTAAGGTAATTTTTTTGAAGAGGAGTTGAGATCCCTCTTGTACATAACAAAAATTAAAAGAAAATACGAAGGAATAACAATGTAATCATGTCTTGAGTTTATTTGTGTGTGTGTGTGTGTGTGTGTGTGTGTGTGTTTGTGTGTTTGTGTTTATTGCCACTGAGGCAACTAGGAAGCCGAAAGTAGGAACAGGTTAACAAGAAGAGCGAAACTATGGTTCATATCTGGTGTAGGCCTGTGGCGTATGACCCCCAAAAATCAGTATTATTCCAATAATATTGGTCTTTTAGAAATGTATATTTTGTTGCTGTCTCTAGATCAATGCAGTCTACAGACACCAGATTTGTAAGATTATTTCTTGCAGATCAAAAGCTTTTCGCTGGGCACGGTGGCGCCTCCCAGTAGGCCTGGGGTTAAACACAAAGCAATGCCGGAAATTAGTTAGGTACATTTGCCGGATTCGAACTTGAGACCTTTTGCGTCTCCAACCACAGGGCCACTAAGCCAGTATGAATCATACTCAGTGCTCACACGTAAATATGGAGCGGGATGACGGCCAGGAGCAATTCCATGACCGATACATGGTCAGTTTCATCCACATCAGTGGTTTTCAGGGTTCCAGGCGACACTCCTCCCTAAGCGATCATAGGTTGTGTCAATTCCTTCCCCCATTTTGAATTGCCATGCAATAATTTTTTTCACCATTATCCTTTTATAGTTGTCATTATTGAAATGATTTACGAAAAAAAATTCTTCCCCCAATTTTCCACTAGGTAATATCCCCCCCCTTCCCCCCCCCCCTATAGATTATTTGAAATTCTTCCCCGGCGAAATGAGGGCCTTCCGTTTGAGAATCACTGATCGATCCCTTTTCCCCAACAAACAGCCCATGTACAATACACGCAGACTCAGACATTTTATTCTCCACTTGATTATTGCCTTGCAACATTCCTGTGACCTGCAGGTCATAGATGCAAAATACAACATTGTTGGATGCCGCCTCATTAGAGTGCAGCAGAGGGAAGCGTGATTTGCAGTGGGCAGAGAGATGGCGATGAGATAGATATGAATGAGGAGATGACGTGCACATTCTTAGCTGTCATCATAGGTTATTTCATCATAGTTATGTCCAGGTTTTTTGTTTTTTTTTTGCAGCGTTTTTGACTTTGATACACGATGCTATGACCCTCCAGCAAAATGCACAGAGCCACGATATTTCGCCTGGTGAAAGTTATAATTTTGTCCGAAAGTTAACCTGTCACAGAAGAAAAAAAAAGGCTGCATTATTGCAAACTCCAGCGCTAGAAACAAGTAATAAAGAAACTTTACAATAAGACACAAAAGAATAAGAAATGAAGAAAAACGACAGCTTTCGGTCATTAAATACTTTCTTCAAGCATTGACAAAAAATTGATATCGAAGAAACATTCAAAGAGCTTTTACATTTAGTTACGGAATCATACATATATATAAGTATTCAAACAGACAAGCAGAAATACATCCACCACACGAAGACATTAGTTCTGTTTTGTTTTTTGCATTGATGTCTGAAAAAAAAATAATGTGTTGGTGTAAATACCCTAGGACATGAATATGTTTCCGAGTAAAATGAACATTCTTTGCAAAATACATATACACACGTGTTATTAAATTCGGCACAAGTGTCAAAACATTTTTATTCATTAAGCTATGTCACAACCAAGACAGAGTTTATTCAAACAAGTCTCATCAGTCTTAAATGCTTAAAACCAAATATTAAACAAGAAATATGTCCTGATTATCCCAGCACTGCCTGAAACTATGAACGCACCATCCTTCCTGTGTCTTCATGAAATATGAAAAAGAGACGTCAAGTTCATTTCTAATCGAACTTGTTTTTTTCCCCTCAATTTCCCCCAAAAGGAAGTTTCTCAAGGTTGACGACGCAACGCGCTTAACAGGTCCTTAGACACGGAGCGCCCTTGAGACAAAACCCGGAGCTATCGGTTAATTGAACATCGCATAGCAATAGAACAGGACATTGAACACATACAACATTATTTTCCCTCTTCACTCCTCGCCGCTTTTTTGACATTAATACGGTAAAAACAATAATAAAGCAAATTTCAAACGTCAGAAGGATAACGCCTCACAAAATCCCATCATTTTCACTTCTGGGTTGGCCGTTCGTAATTAATCTCGGACAATTTCAGAATGCGAAGCTCAACAAGTACATAAAGAATGGGTGAAAAGGTGGTGATGGTGTGTGTGTGTGTGGGGGGGGGGATAATGAGAATACCCTGAGAGAAGAAGGGCTTTTCATTTTCCCAAGCTGACCAAATTGGGTTTTCATTGTACAGTGAATGTTTCGAAACGTGTGAAGGACGGAGTTCGTTTTTTTTTTTTTTTTAGGAATCTGTGGAAAAAATCAAATCATGATAAATAAACTAAAACAGAAATTCGCCCAATGCTTTACAAAGTGGCTGGAGTTGTCCTGGGACGACTGAACAGAGCAGAGCAAAGAGGCAAGGCCAGGGGAGGGTTGCAGAAACAGAGAGAGGGGGAGGGGGGCGGCAGAAAGAAAAAGAAAAAACATTGTGGTAGAAAACACTGATACAACAGGCACACTTTCCTACATCAACAATCGACATCCGGGCCAAAATTCATATCAACCCGGTATTGAAAACACACCCTGGACGGCGATGTCAGAGATTGCAATCGGCAGCTCCCATCAAAACGGCAGATCTTTCAACCCTAAACCTTATAACAACCACATATTAATACTTTCCTTATCCTGCATAAGCAGACCCTACCTTCGGGGCACCTGGACTTTCGAGGCGCAAAAGAAGATTATGAAAACAAGCAACATCCAATGAAAATAGGCCATTAAACCCAACCTAGTCATCCTGCATCCCTTCTCTCTCTCTCTCTCTCTTTCCTTTCAGCAAATCCCTGTCGAAGTCTTAGCGGTGTCTCCCATTCTTTGTTTTGAAGCAATGGGAAGTCGCCCCCGCATGCAGGAAATGGTGTCATCAGTAAACAAAACGCAATATCAAGTGTCCCCTATACGGGCCTCTTAAAAAGAAAAAGAAAACCGAGGTCAACAAAGTACGTGGACTATGCCCTATGAATGTAGCTTTGTGAACCCATTCACTCAACCTGAACCAAACAGGATGTCTTACGTACAAATATGGCCCACTTAGTCTCAGCGGATGCATCGCAAACACAGCAGCTAACCCACAAACAGAACGCCTACACGCGACCGAAAACAAACAAAACGTACGGCTTGACTGAACACTTGTGCTATGACGTCAGATCCTGGACTGAACCACTCATCCAAGCCATTTAAACCACAAGGACTTTGATCTAAATATAGAGGCAAAAAATGTATACCCGCATTTTACTATAAAATGATGGACGGCTGAGGTTCAGGAGAGCAGTCACCAAGCTGGCGCCGTCGAGTATTATTTGGGTCAGAAAACGTTAATATTTCGACAGCCTTGTTCGCTAATCGGCAGACTGCTTGGACTGGTGTAGTAGAGTATTAACTTAAGACATCTCAGCTTACGATTATTGGAATTGAGAGGATTTATCGCTTCTGAAAAAAAATCTTACAACAAAGGTCTCGTCTTCTCAGGTGAGTTACTAAATTGTTCATCGTCTTGAGTTAGTTATGAATAAGTTTGAGTTTAACGGCACGGCGGCACGATAACGGCCAATCTGTGCCCTTCACGGTTTTTTAGGGTACTTTATTACAGCTTGATACTCAGAGCTTTTCAATCAAAAATTTACAAATAGATTTAAAAGTTCCCCAAATTATGTCTTATCTGTAAACTTGTCAAAACGCGTTTTGTAAAAATCTAGAAAAAAAATTCCGTGAATGTGCAAAAACAATTTTAAAAATCAGCCTCCTTCAGAAAGAACAAGAAGCGCTGCGGGTCCTCTCAGAAAATAATTCTTTCCTGGATTCGATGGGGTAATGCATTCTTTGGATATACGTGAATTGGGATACTGATCTGTTACCAGTAATTCATACTTTCAACGACGTCAGTATTGAAATTTCTTAAATAAAAGCACATATATCAGGAATAAATTTCAAATATATCTTTTAGTGTGAGTTCTACGACAGTAAATCTTTCTTTTTGGAGGTGCCGCTGCCATCGGCATTTATGCCTCCTTTTCTTGTTAGTTTTCTTGTTTCTTGTTGGTCCCGTTCTTGGATTTCTTAGCCCTCAAAAGGGCTCCCTTATGGGTATCTTCTTCCTGGCTGTTTGTTCTGGTTGGCGCCAAAAAAAAAAAAAAAAGTAAAGATTCCTATCATGGGTGAAGGGGGGGGGGGGTAGTGGAGGATCCTTATAGCTTAGAAGGATTTATCCCCACAGCCAGGGAGGTAAATTAGTGTGAGTTCTATGCCCACACCTTCAACTAAATTGGTTTGAAATAGTTTATTCTTTCTCTCCCATTTTGAGATTTGCTACCGTACCAAAAATGCCCATTCCATCATTTTATTAAAAGCGCCCTCAGTTAAACGCTACAGTTTCTGAGGTCACCAAAGACAACATTCTTAGGAAATAATAAAGGTTTGTTATTTGATGGGTATTTCGTGATCAAATGAATGTATAAATAAAACTGACAGAAAATGCCCGCCTTTATCTGAGAATGTTTTGATCGTGTTGTGCCCCACTTGTGACACTTCATTCTGTTTATCGGAATTCTTAGGGAGAATTTCAAACGCAGATTTTCAGTGATTAAATTGATTTTCCTCCCAAAATTACCCGGAAGAAATCGAACAGTCGAAAGGCAAGTAAATACAGTCATCCAGCAATTTCCTAATAGCAGTTTCGACATTTTCCCCAACTTAAACGAAATTAGCCATAACTAATACAAGTGCTTTTGTCATTTTAGGTATTAAAAGGTCAGTCGATGAGAAAAATGATTTTTTGTTTTTTTACTCCCATGGCGCCTAGATATATTTACAGAATATCTCCTGCCTTGTGGGTGTAGGGAATTGCTTTTGGTAGGATGATGACATAAATGTAGAAGGTGAAAGAAGGAAATAGTAGACCTGGAATGGGGAGCTCGATTGAAGATTAGCTAAGTTTAAAATGTAGTTTAAAATCTCTCTCTTACTCTCTCTTTCTCTCTCTTTCTCTCTCTCTCTCTCTCTCTCTCTCTCTCTCTCTCTGTCTGTCTCTTTCTCTCTCGCTCTTTCTCTCTCTCTCTCTCCCCCTCCCTCCGCTGGTTCATGTCTGTAAAAACAAATCACAGAATGTGATGAATACCTTATAAAATTTTAAAAACGCCCTCTTCCATCTATCCACCTGGTACAGACAACTTTGACAGGTATCATCTACACACCATCATTGTCCGATTGTTCCCTTCAGTTATATAAATTACAAATTGCTACTTCACCAGGAGGCGGAATTGCCTAGCTATCCAAGAGATTTCCCTTTCTGTTCAGTTCACAGAAATAAAATAAACCTTAAAATACAATGATAATTGTCACATAAATAACCAAACAGACATCAACAAAGCCAATGTGTTGCCATGATTGCGTTGTCCTTTCCTGACGCAATCACAGTACACCTACTTCACCTCCTCTCACCTAGCTAAGCAAGATGTACATAATTACGCACTGGTCGAATTCTCTAATGAGAAAGGGAAATGAAATTTGCGCTTTTTGAAATTTCATTTGTTTTCTTTTATCTCTGGACAGTAAAGAAGCTTTAAGAAAGTGCCCCAGTCATAGGCGAACCTAAAGGAGGTCACTGGAGGAAAGTTCACTAGAAGAAAGATCACGGTCAAGCAGTATAATTAGCCTACTCTTGCGATCCACCATCCATCTTCCCCATTCACGTCCTGAGACCAGGTCACACCGAAGAGTAAATTTTAAAAAGTAAAACATGACACGATAAGGAAAGAAATCATGACTTAAATGCCATTGAAGCGGCTGATTAGGGGTGAAACTTTAAAAATCAATTAAAAGGAACAAGTTGTTGTTGTTTTTTCTGTGTCTCTGGATAACGGCTTTTTTTTTTTCTTTAACATGAGGCGGACAAAAAATACACGTTACTGAAGGAACTTGCTTGTAGATCTTCCCACTTTCAGTTCTTAGAATAACTTAAGTACCAAAGGGTGTGTCTTCTTTCCAACTATGGAACTCTAATTATTTAGAATTAAGCTAACCATTATGTCTGTAGAGTGCAAATCGAAAAAAACTCTGCACTGAAGACTTTCAGGCACGTTCCCTCCAACTAAAAGAGCATAATTAACTTAGATCTGTTAATACATACTGGGATCAGGAGAGGAGAGAGGGTTTCCCCGAAGGCCAAAACGGGCTATCTTCAAACCTGTCAGGAGTCCAGGGTATAAACTGCTATCACTGAATGCACGGTCTATTATCGCAATTTGTCATAATTGTGACATAATTTGTCCCGTATGTGGGAGGCTCACAGATGGTCATTTTAAGACTGCTCTGTAAGGAGATCTGATTAACTGCATGACGAATTAGTCCACTGTTTAGATGGCCGGACTGTGCTGTTATTTTCCTGTCAGGTACGATACATTATAAACTATCACATTCTCGCAAAATTAATACACAGGCGATTTTTGTCAGAAAGCCCTAAGCATCTGACTGTGTGTCATTATGTGATATTTGACGAAATAAGATTGTCTGAATGAAATAGGTCAAATTTCATGATCTTGAACTCGAAGGCTTATGTATTGCCGCTAGGAGTTTTTTTCTTTTTTTCTTCAGAAACTTGCATTCTGAGCTCTTACAACTTGTTCAGAGAATAATACCTTTATAGAATATACAGAGTTTCGTGATTCTATCTTTAATCCCAAATCGTTGTCACCCATGATTATCTTTATCCTTTTTGTAAGAATTTTCTCTGCCCCCCCCCCCCCCCCCATCCTCCTCCTCTCGCTGGGGCAATGAAGACGGAATATTTCAGTGGCGAAGAAAATTGACCATCGGATTTTCAGAAATGCAGAATTCTACTCTTTGTTGCTACTCTACTCATTTCAATGGAATGGTGTCTTTATCTAAGGTGATTTTAATGCGTGTGTGTGCGTACGCGTGTGCAATTTAAATTTGCTAATTCAATCAGTTATACAGAATATAAATACAGTCTGGAGGAAGCTAGACTGATGTAGTCTATTGAATATTCTCATGCAGGAAATTGTGATGTTTTCTATATTCTCCAGGGAATGAGATAATCACTCTTTAATCATAACATTTAAATCGAACCATTCTTTTTATCCGTAGACGAAGATTATTATGTAGAAATATATAAATCGAAAGATTACAGAACTGACGCAAAAAGTTGAAAAATTTCCTCTGTACTTTATTTCAACAGTTCTTTTCATATATTCAAGGGAATTGATGTCATTAGCATTTTACGTTTACAAGGATGAATAGATACCTATTATTTGCTTCGTAACGGTTCTGTAACTTAACCTGGCGACAAGTTTCATCTCCCCTTCCTCACACGCCGTATTTACTCAGCCAATCGGGTCAAATACTATGGGTGGCCACCAATCACGGCAGTAGCTATGTGGTGACTGGCGTAGGATGGGAGGAAAGTGAATATATCATGACTGTAGTTTGTGATTTTTTATGAAGAGCGTTACACTCTTTGACACATACAGCGCCTAAATGGATGCTTAATCTGGAGTATTCAGCTAACTGACTCCCGCGTCTTAATCATAATCCACATTTGTTTTCCATATTATGTGAGCAATGAACTTCTCCATGAAACAGTAATGTGTATAATTTGACCGTTAAGAGGCTGGCTTGCAATATGATTTAATCTCGGGGAAACAGCATTTGAATAAATCCTTTCCTCTTGTGTGTGGCATCCACCTAAATATTTCATGTAATTTGATATTCTTTATGCATGTTTTTGATGTATTGTCAGGTGGAAAAAGCATACAACCAGGCATTTACTTTATTATTATTTATTATTATTATCATGATATTGTTATTATTTAAATTTCAGTATGAGGGGCGCTGTTGTTCTGATTTCCATCATTTCGGCATGTACTGCATGGAATCCAGATGCTGGACTTATTACGTCATATACAAAGTTACCCGGTGTGTCCGTAACAGCTTCGTCCAACGTCAATGATACCTATCTGACAGTAGACGGGGAGGATACGACTCACTGGACTTCAGCAGGATGTTTGCCTACGTTTTTCCTCAATAACCCATTGTCCAATGTGCTGAGAGATGCTTGCCAAGTTTCGGGGCGCTGCACTACTTCCAACATCCAGGCCGTGTCTGAACCAGTCTCCGCCACTGACGGGGATACCTATACACACACACATTTGAAAGCCGGTTCTGATCAGTCACAACTGTCTTGGTTGGATATTCCATTGCAGGATCCTCAGCGGCTTCTGTATATTTCGTTAAGAGGAAGATATGATTCTAACATAACGTGGATAGAACTTTACAATGGGGATTCCCTTGTCCACACTTTCTCCGAGAACGCCACAGATAACTATAAGACCTTGGTTTTAAAGGTACATACTAACAGTACAGTATCTAAAATTCGAATTATATTTCATACCGAACTGATGCTTTGGGAAATTGGCGCTATAGGGCACAATGGATGTGTTGATAGTGTGACGTGGAATTTAGGGACGATAAAAGATATAGGTGTTGTCAAATCTCGACATTGGGCTGGACACCATGGAATGAAAACTGAACTGGTTATGTCAACAGACGGCCTGAACTGGTTCCACGCTGCTGATCTTAATGCGCAAGCCTTATCGACAGTAACTATAGATTTGTCCCCCTCAGTCAAAGCTCAGTATGTAAAGATTGTACATTACTACACTGACACAAATTATGCCAAAGTTTACATGTGGGAGATGGACGTCTACGACCAGAACGGGGAGTATGGGCCTGCTCCTCAAGCCCAGCCAAATCCAACACCTTTGCGGCAAATGCTTGGAGTAAACGGCATCTGGGGCTGGGGCAACGGACGAGCTAGTGTGACACTCCCTGCTGGGCAAGGAGCAGTTCTGTACAGCCCTGTGGCGAGTCATGGGCGGAATTATCACAATATGGACTGGGACGTAACAGACCCAGATCTTAGCGCCAATTACTCCAAAATGGCAGCAGGTAGAGGGACACAGTCTAAATACTGGCTGAATTGGGACACTGAGTATGCAGAATGGTTGAATGCAAATTTAACTGTGCATGTGTCGTTACAGTTTACAGCCAAGATGTTTCCCCCTCATGTGTGGGACAATGTAGACACAAGTGCCCGACGTTATGGTGAGGAGTTTGCCAGACACTTCGGGAAAACCCACGGCACAGGAGCCGCGACGGCAGCGGAGGTCGGTAACGAACCGTGGGATTATGATGCCCAGTTTTACCACGAAATTCTCCTGAACATGGCAGCCGGGCTGAAATCTGGAGATCCTAACCTTATTGTCATGTCAGGAGCCTTTCAAGCTGACAAAAAGGAGGACATAAACAATTATATTGGTAGCAGAGTTACTGAAGATGTCAGTCCATTCATAGACGTGATAAATACACACCACTACAGCTTCCTTACGTTACCTGATGGCGTTAGAATAACAACATACCCTGAACATCCAGCCAGTGCATTCAACGGCCTGAGAAATATCATTCGATGGCGTGATGCCAATACTCCCAGTAAACCTGTCTGGGTTACAGAATGGGGATGGGATTGTCCTGGTGCAGGGGAAGATTGCACATTTTCTGAATGTGTTTCCGAGGAAGCTGCAGCCACTTACGCCGTCCGTGGATTGCTCTTGCAAGCTCGCTCTGGGGTTCAAAGATCAACCTGGTTTTTCTATGCTAACTTGAATGAATGTTCTGATCACATATTTTGTAGAAGTGGATTAAGAGGTACTAAACAGGTATCCTTTCAGGAAAAGAAACCGTATGTGGCATTGAGCAGTTTGTTGAATATTCTCGGCGATGCTATGTTCCTAGGTGTCTTGCAAGAAGACCATTTCGCATACGTGTACACATTTGGGTACATGGATGACATTAATGGACGCAAAATTGTGACACATGTAGCAGCCTGGCGTCCAGTAGACACAGCTACCACGACAGACAGAGTCACTGTCAGTTTCAAGCTGGGCGCTCAGCCACTGGAGGCATTTTGTCAAGTAGACGGAGCGTTCCAATCTTGTCATGACATTTTGCCAACTTTGGGCAGCGAAAGCACTTGGAGTATAAGTATTAGCGCCAGTCCAGTGATAGTACAAGCTCAAGATCTTCGAACTGACGCGATTATTGGTTGAAGATTTTGACTCAAACGAGACAGATTGGGTGATATTTTCTCATTGAGCATTGTGACATGGCGCAATTAGGCTGGTGGTACATTGAATATTTAGTCTGTTTTGTCTCCGTTTTAGTGTGAGATGTAGATTAAATTGAGCTATGGAGTCAAAGGGAATCTTGCACACTGGCGAGGCTGAAAAAAGCTTGTTTCACTCATTCAGACGCGTCATAATTGCATTGAGTCAGCTGGCGAAAAGAGAGACCTCGCTCACTGAGTCAAAACAGAACAGATTTACCTCATGGTGCCTTAAGCCTTACAGTTCTTTCATAATCCCGTGACCAGATTTAGACATAGCAATGACCCATGCTGTTCGAAACTTTAGCGACCAAATTTGGCAGTCACACTGCATAACTAACAGGTACACTTGGGAAACTGACACCAAATTGAGTAATAAGCCTTTCGGAGGCCGATGTTCTTTGATCATTAGGACTTGAAAAATATTCCACGAACATTCCCAAACTTTGAGAGGGTGCCCCCGATTAAGAGGCCCTAAACTATATCCTGTTGATGTTATACCCACACCCGGTCCAATATTCTTGAATAACATGGACATTCTTGGACCTTTAGAAATTTAATAGATTTATTTGGTTTTATGGATACTCGCAGTCTTAATTTTGTATGCACATATATCAATTGTAGAACGCATTATAATTTTACAGTAGTGAGGTCTGTGATAGTGAATAATGTGATAAAATGAATTACAATCCCATTGACAATCATTAGTCCTTCTGTGTGAACCAAAGCTTGAAGGGACCAGAGAAAGATACAGAAGATCGTTTTTGCCCTCCGCAGTTCGCCTCAACAGGACACGTTAGCTAGATGTATTCCGTGTTTTAACTAAGGTTCTTTACCATGTCACTTCAACTGTGCCTGTTATTGAGTTCAGCGAGTTATGATATATGTTCATGTAATGAAGCATAGGATGTGTACCATGTAATAATCTGCTCTTAGACGCCCTGGCGTAATAAAGTGAGACTAATCTTATCTTATCTTATGTCTCTGGAATGTCAGATGTGGCAACGTTAAAAAGAATGTTTATCATCCTCATTGTTTTGGCCTAGACAAGCTATTAAAAACATTGTCCTGTCTCTTGGTTCACCTGGTTTAAAGTCACTTTGTACACCTGTAAGAAAATGTTTTCTTCCGAAAATGTATGCATGCTTGAAATCATCGGGACCCGGCAATGCACCAGTATAGACAACAGGAATTAAACTCTGTTTCCATCATGTGAAAATGGTGTACAAAATTTGTGTTGCAGAATCAGTTTACTTCCACTGTGTTATCTGTGTGTACTTGTGTGTTTTATTTTAAATGTTTGTTTCTTTCTGTCACTTTAGTCTTTATATAATTAAGCCTAAATATATCTAAACAATTCGACAAGTAAAAACTCTGAAGTCACAAAACGCAAAGAGATGATATAATATATTTCAAATGACCAAAAACAAATTATATCATTGACAAAACAATACACCTTATAATTCTGGTACAAACCGCATGGGTTTTATTATTGTGCGCGATTTATGAAAGCAAGATTTGCATTGACAAACCATGAGGTATTGGTTTATTTATTCACACCAGACAAACACGTATATCACACCGGCAAACCACTCAAAGTACAAGAAGATATCAACAAGGAAGACAGTTTGAGACCCAGAATAATTTTCAGAGATAAGGACCGAGTAATATGGAAATAAAATAGTAACTCTGCCCTTTCGGTACGTATCTCGAAAATTACGCTTGGTCGCACAAAGCCTTCTACAACAATTCAATTCATATTATATCATGTAGGTGACAGTCTCTGACAACTGTGAGCCATGAATATGTCACAGCCCTCCCAAGTTAGGGGTGAAACAGACCAAGCTTGCAAGGCCGGTATAGGCGCCAGATTGGTGGCTCACCGCCCATAAATTTTGCTTCACATTAGCACAATGGGCACTGCCCGCTGCATCCTGTTGGGTCGCTATGTGAGCAGTGCCTACTGTGCTAGTGCGAAGTAAAATTTATGGGCGGCGAGCCAGCGGCCTTTGTCTGTTGCGCCCTTTAACATGTCAGGCATCACAATATGAAATATTATTGTGATGCTTGAGAGAGAGGGTGACCAAATTCACTCAATGAATTGTCAGGGTCTTCACAAAGTATCAGAATTTCAGTGCTCCAGACTTTGCATTATTTTTATTCTTATAAGAATTCAGAGAACAATATTTGAGATTTTATCACTGATACAGATTTACTGTCACTACTGCCATCTTCATAAACGCCATGATTTTTTTTTCCACACACACTCATCGTTCTTTGAAAGACATTCATATTACAGAGGAATCTGAAGACAAAAACGCAAGCACACCATAATATAAGTTCACTGCACAACAAGGAATGATTTAGCAGGCATGGCAATTAGCATTGTAACAATTCATTAACATCATAACTTAGACCTGGCGCATTGGAAGCTGATAACACAAACAACAGTAGTTTAAAAAACCAGAGGAAGAAAACCCCCATCATCACCACCAGTAACAGCTGCTCATGCTGTGAAGGTTGTTTTTTTTATTTTTGTTGTTTTTGTTTGATATAACACAGAATTCTTTGGTTGTTTTCCCTGCCGCAGAGTTGATTCCTATTTGTTCCAGATGCTGTTAACTTTTGCTGGGGGCCAGACTCCCTCCTTTGGTTTCTAAAGTCGTGATGATATCCAGGGCTTTCCGCGCCTAAACGATCACAGAAAAATGTATGGATAAAACTATAGCAAGACATCATTAGAGTGTTATGATTTTCAAAGGGGGCAGGGGTGGGGAAGTGTGAGGAAATTTCACATACCGTGACAGTGAGGGGAGGAACAGCCCCAAAAAACGCTTACGATGATCTCATTTTAAAGGTTGTTGAAATTGAAGGGGTTCAAAAAGAAATCAAAAATACCTGACGAGGAGATGGTAACCCTTCAAATTTAAACGCAATTTTAAACACTATGTAGAGAAAACCTTCATCTCGTCTTAAAGTTATAGTTCAGTTATTTAAACTTTCTCAATTTCGACTGAAGAGTTTACATAATGCTGTTCATTTTCTTCTCAAATTCCTCCCTAACACCTAGCAAACCATCTATCTATACTCTTGTACCTTCAACAACCCACCGTTCTATTTATCATCCATGCATCCCTTAAATCTTTTATTCACCCGGTTACATCTCACTCTAACCATTCTAACAATGTCTATCCATCTGCATATCTTTATAACCATCCAATCTCCCATCTGTCATTCATATGACTCCAATCCACTCATCCACTAACCTGTGAAGCAACACTGTCATTTTTGGCAAATTTGACAAGCATGTCGTTGAAGATTCTCCTGGCCTCTGGGAATTTTTTACACCTGCCAAGATTGCAGACATTTGTTTTGAATAATTTGCATCTGAGGTTGGCTAGCAAAATGCTTTAAGCTCTAAACACATGATACGATCAAACACAAGTTTTGAAAGAAAGCCAGCGCAGGAAAGACCTCAAAGGTGAGCTGCAGAATACGCGAAATATTATAAAAACCACAGGAAAACTGTCGGGTCGCAGCAGGGCTATAAGCAATGTCAAAAATGGGCAAAAAGACTTGGAGCTTCCATACATTGGCAGACGTGCTTTGTGCTGCTGACCAGGCAAGAACTCGCAGTTAAGTACACATAATTCTGTTTGGATTCTATACATTTTCTATAGAAATCTTTTATTGTTCGATTGTTTTATCTGTTCCATTTTTCTTTTTTTCTGTTGTTGTTTTTTCTTTTTTTCCCCCCTTGATAAAGGCGATAGCCGAAATATCGAACATTATCTGTCTTCTCTTTTAGTTTGCATTGTATCGTTTGGATATTATTTCTTACGCGGGGCTTTGCTTACATACAGCTTTTCTTCTTGCCCATTTTTGATGTAGAATACCCGTCACTGGAGAATTAGTCCGAATGAAGGGGAAAAGAATAATAGGACTTGTTATATTTCATGTAACTCTAATGAAATGGGAAGAAATTGTTCATATTGTTAGCTATATAAGACAACCGCCTTGGTCAAAATGAGTGGTTTTGAGTGGTTTCAGAAAATGGGAAAAGAATTTAAAAAGACTCTTCTACATTCACAATCATGCCAAGCAATTCTGACTGGAGATTGTGGTGGGTACATCCAACTTACATTATCTGTTGAGGACACAGAATGATAATTATTGAAACTCGAAGTTGTTCTAGACAAGTGACATGGGCAACTATAATGTTAAACTGCATGATTTAGGCATTTATCTTATACAAACGACGGTATATCAGATTTATATCTTTGTAAACCAGGAAGATTTTTGGCACTAAGTTATGTGAGCAGTAAATGCAAAAAATGGACTACTTAAATAGGTCTCCATGCTGATTAGTGAATAACAACAGTTTGTTACCGAATGGCAGCGTCTCCGCACATCATGAACCCATTGGGGTTGGTGGGCTCCAGTGTACAAATTTTCTCAGCATAGGGAAAGGCTTTTTCAAATTCTTGCTTGTCGTAATACTTCTGAGCAAGGCTGTAAACAAAATTCTGTTGAAAAAATTTTTTTTACCCAGAAATCAGCTTATTGTTAAAATGTGTGTTATTATTCTGTTTAGCACCTTAAGCTGAGTTTTCATGTGTACCGAAACGGAAACGGCAACGGAGACGTCAAAAACCCTTCAAGCAGTGAAATAGAAAGAGCAATTTCATTTGTATGGGAACACCGTTTCTCTCTACACATGGGAACACTCTTGTCATTTTTATTACTTGATGGGATTTTGACGTTTCCGTTGCCGTTTCCGAGCACATGGAAAGCCAGATACTCGCAGGCCGCTTTATTTTTGAGAAGGTGTCAAAGTTCTAAATGTAGGTAAATTGCGCATATCGACCATCTTTAGTGTAAGGACCCACGCATCACCATGGTGATTGTGGCATTGATTTTGATTCGTTAGCTGATTTGCACCAACCAACGCGAACCAACCGGTGGCGAGCTAAAAGTAGTTGGCTAGAGTAAACAGTGGCACGTGTGTACATGTTCAATGGGAGACGTTCGGTCAATTATTCTTTCACTTTGTTTCCCTTGTTTACATGGATGGTAGGGAATCTGGCCAGCTTGTTTCCAGCCTTTCCACCCCTGTGATAACAATCAACAACAATGCAACCAGCAGATATTTTAACCGCTTAGACATATCTCGAATTTACACTGATCAGCTGATCCACCGGCCATCCTTAGTGTGGGAAGACCAAAACAAAAACACTCTGTGACGTCATGCACATTCTACCTGTAGCTCAGATGCGATTTGCTCAGCGTACATTTTGCCGTTACGTATCAATCAATGTGCCAGAATTAGTTGCGTCAGTCAAGGCCACTTTCCATATTGTGGACGTAAGTATTTTCTTTCGCGTATGCGTCTTGCAGACGTCGAGCGAACTTTTCATTTCCATGCTGAGGTTTTTCTACATGTCCAATGGAATTGCCCACAATAATAAAATAGTAGGACGTGTATTTTAAAAATTACGCATGTCTCCTTCTCCTGCAATTTCGGCCCGTAATAAATATGTAAAATGCATGAAAACTATGGACCATGGGAATTGGCTTTAGCATAGAATTTACCCCGAAAGGATGATAAAAATGTATATATTATTATAACATATTAATAATCCAAGATTACTGAGTGCAAAGTATGACTAAATGAATTATCACTGATCTCAGTGCATTTTACCAATCGAAAGGGTAAGGATTAGAAGGGATCTAAGAGCAAGTTGACTGCTCTTGAGAAAAAAAGCAAAAAACATTTCGATACAAAAAATCGAATTTAATAAATGTTTGCAATACTGACATGAATTCTTCAAGCAAATCATTAAAATAGTAAATTCCATTGCTTTATACTGAAATGAAGGTTTTTGCTTTTCTCTCAAAAACAGTCAGATGGCACTTAGCTCCGTCCTAATTCTAACTCTCTTGACTGTTTTCATATTGTGTGTAATTGACTTCATCAGTGTTTTAATTGCTAAGGGCGATAAAAGGCACTCTGTCCACCCACCGCTTCATCGGGGAATTTGGTCACGGCATGCTCCAGGACACCAATGGCCATCTCAGGTTTGCTGGCTTCCTGGCACCACACTACAGCCGTGCCATACAGGTCAGTCCCCACCTTTCTAATACCATCTGTCTCATCCAGAGCTGTGATGATCTTACTAAGCAACTGTTCAGGAATGTAGATGGTGTCCATCACTTGTCGAAGTAAATTTAGACTTCCAGGGTTCCTGTTCAACATAGTCAATAGTCAATAGTTTATCCACACCCTCACATTCCATCTACACTCCCCTGTCCATCTCTAGCTCGTGGTTTACGTGCAACTCGCAATCTATCAAGAAATCATAGTTTCTCAAGAACTTATAATCCATGCACAACTCGTAGCCCACCTGAAGTTTACAGTTTACTTGCAGCTCGTACTCCAGCTACAGCTCATTGTTTCTCTACAACTCATAATATAATCTACAACTTGGAGTCCATCTACAGCTCACAGTTTATATGCACCTCATAATTTATCTACAAATTGTAGTGTTTACAGCTCGGGGCCTATTTAAACTTAACAATTCGAAAGTCAAACGATGGTCAATGCGCTGCACTGAATGGAGGCGTAGAAAAGGAAAGAACAAGAGGACGCCTCGAGAGAGGACGGAGAGATGACATTGCGCAAACAGGTGGACATGCATGGACAGGACGGATGAAAACAAAAGAATGGAGAGCATTGGTGGAGCGCTACATCCTGTAGACGACAGACGAAGCTTAACAACAACAGTTCAAAAACCGCATTGTGCTGCTTAAAGCGGATATTATGCTGATATGGGAGGTGATCTTTCTCACTATGCACTTACTTCTTATAGGCCTTTTCCACAGAAAACTCTGGTTTGGGTTTTTGCTTGAGTGCTCTGCAGATCAAATCGTAATGGACGTAGTGTCTATCTTGAACTTGTTTGGACTGTAGCATGGCTAATGTGACGTCTTTGGCGAGTTGAAATTTCTGGACTTCTATCAAACAGTCAACCGCCGCCAGATATACAATAGGCCAGCAAGAATCCAGAAGCTTTTCTTTGACAGCTATATTGACTGAAGAAAGATATCAGTATTGAATAATGATTTATTTGATCAGCCAACCAAGTAGACTATACCCAATCATCCATCCATCCATCCATCCATCCATCCATCCATCCATCCATCCATCCATCCATCCATCCATCCATCCATCCATCCATCCATCCATCCATCCGTCCAACCGTCCAACCGTCCTGCCGTCCGTCCGCCTGTCTTTCTGTCTGCCCACCTGTTCGTCCATCCGTCCGTTTGTCCAGTCTGTTCATTTGGCCTTCTGTTCGGTCTGTCTGTCTGTCTGTCTGCCGGTCTGTCTTTGCAAATCGTGTTGATCTATTCAAGTATCACTTTGTCTTAATACTCAGAATTATTCTATTAACCTCATTTACTACAAGTATAAAATATTGAAGCCATTAACTAGTTATCATCATTCAGAAATTTATAGATACGTCTCTCCCTATGAGCACGAATGTCATCTCTGAACACGCTCCCGCTCCTTCGAATGAACGATGTATTCTAGTAAGCTCAGTATGAGAGTACAAGACAGCGCCTTTTTGTACTTACATAATTTTTGGAAATTAGTCAATGCTTCTGGGATTTTATTGACTTTGATGAGAACATAGGTGAACTTCTCTAGAGATCTGTAGTAGTCTGGGTCGTTGTGCAGGATGTCACATTTCTGAGACACAGAAGTCACATAATTACATTGTTATATTTTATTTTTCTGTTACGTACGTAGTTTTGTAAAATGAAGAGGCCTATGACTTACCGAAAAAGGTAACTGCCTTATCAGATTTTCACAGTTGACGTATTACATGTCGTAGATGTACGCTGACCGTTTTAGTACCGTACAAAAAGAACTACACATAAAGCCTCTCCGCGGAGTTTGAGTTTCAATTTGGAGAAAGCATTCCGACCCAGCATGGCAAAGATCAACTATAAGCGAGGCAAAAAATAATACTGGGACTCTCGTGGGGCCAGATTGAAGCCGCAGCCCAGGACAGAGTAAGATGGAGGACCTTGGTGGATGACCTATGCCCCACTTGGGGTTCAAGGGTTTAAGTCAAGTAAGTCATGCCGACCCAGCAATGGTCACATTGTAGTAGGAGAGAAAAAAAAAAAGACCATAAATATACAATATAACAGAAGATAGAACAGAGGGAGAGACTACCACAAGCGCCCACCGAGGGATTGATCCCAACTGCCACTGTAAATTTCTTCTGACCCTTCCCAGCCCCACCCATCCCTCTTTTTTTCATTCTTCCACTCCTCTTTCTCTCTAGTTTCACTATCCACTATGAAAGAAAAACTCGTCACTTTCTTTTTCAAACGGTCATACTCATTCTCCACCCCCTCCCTCGTCCCCTATCCTACCTCTTGTTTTTAGCAAACAGTGCACTGAATATCGCCCGTGCCTTGAAACATTAAAATTGGAAGAAAAAATAAATAAAAACCAGTAAGATTATTATGAGTTCGCTCTCTCACTTCAAACAACAATAACGACAACAACAAAAATGAAAGGCATAATGGAGTGCCAGCCATGCCCTCCAAGCAACGTTGCCTCGAATTATTAGTAATCAGTATGCGCTGAAAACGTACATGTTGTGCAGTCTATATCCTTGTGACAAAAACATTGTGTGAACTGAATGTTTGTGGAAATGTAAACCTGAAATCGGTACAAGATCATTTTGGCACAACCGATTTCTAATGGCTGAAAGAAAAAAATCGCCTTTTATGGACATTTTCCCTTTTGTCGAATATAGTAACAGATAGCTAGGAGATTATTTTCATTACACATAAGCATTTCGAACTGCATTATTTTAGGGAACTTTTTTGTGCATATATTAATATCTTTCGTATGCTGGTTGCAAAACGTATGTGCACGCGCACATGGTCACAGCAGGGAGGCAAAGTTGCAGAGAGGCAAAGACAGAGTTTACTAGAACATTCTGGAAATACAGAAGAGGCCAACGGGCCATCTCCTTGAGAACATGGGAAGGGAAGGATCAAAGAATTCCCTGTGTGTATTCTTCACTGACAGTAAATCATTTCCTAACGATCGAGTTTGCTGACAAGCATTAACTTCACCCAGTCTTTTGTATTTGATTGACTACAGGTGAGCAAGGAAACCCCATCAATCCGTCTCATTAAACAATGAAACGTTTGAGTTGCTGTATTCGATCAGTGCGGTATGTGAACAATTTCATGTTAAGCGATACTCTACAGTTATTGTCTTTTACCAAGTCATAATAAGCAAGACTGTGATACCTGCAGCAAAGAAAAGTACTAGTAAATGAAATTTTACGCTCTTGGTTTGAAGGAAACGTTGTGACAAGAAAAATGTCTTTAATTAGAGATTTTGTCGTCCAAGATTAGCGTGTCGTTTTCATTATCAATCATTGATAACCGTAAGATAACTATGTTAAATTATAATAATCATTCACTGATGACAATTACCGTCCAGCACTACTAATAACATTGTTGCCATGCAGGAATATATTATTATTGTCATATTAGAGTCACCATCACTATCACATACCGGTAGCAGTTTTATCGGTGTGGTAATTATGAATATAGCATGTCGCGACATTAGTTCTTGTTGGTTTTATCTCCATTTTCTGAAAAACTGGAGATCTTTTAGTATGTAGATGAGGTATAACAAATGTACACTTTGACAATATTGTTTAAAAGGCGCTGTAGCAGTTATCAAGCTGTTTCACAGTTCCGACTTATTATCATTCTTTATCATAAGGAGAAAGTCGCAATGTTTAACATGGAATTTCTCGGTTGTGCAAAAAATGGACTTGGACCAAACAAGATCTAAGATCGCCAAGTGTTTTAAAGATACAATAGTGAAATAACTTTTTTTTTCTTCAAATAGACATTATTGCTTTTTTTTTTTATAGCCTCCAAGAAGACTAGGAGGAGAGAGGGGGGAAGCTGACACTGGTGTTCTTTTGACATATAAAAAGAATAAATAATAATAGTAATAATTAAATGTTTCATAACATAATGACATGAAAGAATAAATCCTCATTTTTTGGTGTTCTTCCAATGAGTTTATGCACAGGTCATCACTGACTGCAGTAGAATGAACTTAAATTTTCCATTATCTTACTTTTAGGGTGAGTTGTGTGTGTGTGGGGGGGGGGGTGGCTTAACCGGGCAATACTGAATCACAATATAAAAGTTATAATTAATAAATACATTTAAATGCAAATGGTATTGGGTAATCGCACGACGTAAACTTGAGCCAAACGCACGCTGACTGCTCAGAATAATAATTTGAGATCAATACTATTTTGTACCAGTTGGACGATACCGAAAATTGCCCTTTGTAAAACAATCTGTTCTATATAAATATTATTCATAATTATCCATGATAGTTAAATCGAATATGCCAACATCCAGATCGCCCAGTCCCAGGCTGTTTATTTGTGTATCGATCTAACGAATGTGCCAAAAGAGCAACTGAGTGTTAGGACAATCGCTATTGCTGTCATCTATCATTACGCCAAGGGTAATCTGTGGTCATTCCCACGGCGTGTCCCCGGAACTGAGTCGTTCGTCTTGCTCAGTTCTGATGTACTGAAAGTAGGTCGGACAAACACAATACATGTATTTTCCACAACGCGAATGTTGACGCAAGTTAAAGAAAATAAAATCTGGTACGGGCTTTGTTCATTTAAATCCGACCTAGACTTTGTCTTTATTTGGATTTACTTTCAGTAGAGATAAATTACTTTTAAATTTGATAAAATCGGGCCAGAATGCTAAAAGTACTATGCAAAATCATAATAACTCTTATAGAAAAGTCAAGCCGCCTTTCAGCAAACATAAACCCGGGCCCCATAATGCCTCAGTATAACTTTTAGAATGATGAAAATCTCACTAAAACAAAAACAAAAAAAAAACATGCGGAAAAATCTCCCCACGAATTGCTGAAACCAGCCGATTTAAATTAAACGCGTTCGTTCCACCAGAACTTATAATGTAATTAAAAACCGTGACAATGGACACGGGTTGGGTGAAGAAGGAGGGCGGGTATATTTCTGAGGAGAGAGGACTGAACAGTTCTAATTGAGACAGATGTTTTTAATGTGATAGGTTTGATATATATTTTTTTTTTTTTAATGGAACGTTTTATTATAATTTTAAGTCATGAAATGTAGAATTTAAATAAATAAATCAAATTGAGAGAGACACAGTTCTGTTTGGCCTATGAACAATAGAAATACACATGAACATTCTGGAAACTAGGCAGACCGACATGCAAATTGCATGCTCCGTTGTGGACCGTACGATATTCTATCTAACAGATCAGGAATATTTTGTGGGAGACACCTGTGTCTGCCGACGTACCTGTGGCAAACTAGAACCAAGTGAGACAAACGTCTCAGTCCCGGGGTGCCAGTAGAATGAAAAGAACCACAACTATACTCTCACGTACAGTGCTACAAGACTGATGATAGCTAAAATTATTGTGGTAAAATTCAGATTTTGTCTTCCGCCAATGACTCACTGGATCAATACACAAATAAATAATTGGTGGAGGGAAAGAGGCTTATCGGAATATTGGGATACCCAATAGGGTTTGCATAGAATTAAAACCTCCCACTGATAAAAAAAAAAAAGGAGTCTCATTTTAAACTCCCTAGGGCCGTTATTAAAACCATGTGCACACACAAACAAATACACACTAAAATGGTTTTCCATTCTGTACATACATTCGCAGTTTTAATTCACTTGAACAATAAACTTTTTGAAACTTCCGAATGTTTACGCATCGTACCTCGCTGATACAGCATGACTGAGTCATTGTTTAAAAAAAAAATACAAAAGAAAAAATTGAAAACGATAGTTCTGAAAGTGAATGCTTCAGGACGAACACAGGAACATGCTCCTGCACAGAACACTGACAGAATACTTGGCGACATCTTACATCAAAGATTTCCATGCTCTCCCTGAGATAGGCTTCCGCCTTGCTAAACTGCTGCCTGTTAATTTCCAGTGTGCCAATGTTCATGAGTCCTAGTGCCACATTGGGATGTTGCCTGCCCACTGATCTCTCACTGATCTCTATAGCTCTGGGACGAAATGAAAACAGTGAAGAAATCTGAGATAGTTCACTGGCTGAACTTACAAAAAAATAACTTTTATATTGTGTTCTTTGAGCCTGTGTACTTGTATCGCTTGGCACTATGAAAAACTGAAAATTAGGACTCTTGTACTAAACAATAATAATAAAAATGCCTCGTGCTTCAAAAACAGTTGTAAATTCAAGATTAGAGGGAAAGAGAGAGAGAGAGAGAGAGAGAGAGAAAGAGAGGTAAAGACAAACAGACAGACAGGCAGACAGACAGACAGAGGCGAGTGTGGGGGTGAGTGAGGGGAGGGGGTGGGGTATTGTAAAATAATCTCTCATTTTTGAACCAGTGAAAGCAATAAGAATAACTATAACAAATCTGTTAAGTGTTCGATACTGTTTAAAGAAAGAAAACTGACAGTATTAATTGCAAATGTAGAGGCAACAAAATAATTTGAACAACAGAAATAAGTAAATGAATCAAGTATTGTCATATTTCCTCATGAGCAAGATGGGGGGGGGGGGGGGGAGGGGGGGGGAACACCAGAATTCTCGCCATTGAGAGGTCAGAATACAATCTTCAATCGGATCTTCCAGAGTAATTAGGAAACTTACTTCTCGTACATTTTTTCCGCCTCGGCCACCTGGCCCAGATTCCTGTAACACACAGCAATATTTCCTATCATTATCCCTATCACAGGTGGCAGATTGGCGAAGTAAATCTTTTCGTAGATCTGAAAAACGAAATGCCTAGGTTCATTAATTAAGCCAATGTAATATTATTAGATTAGAATGATAAATTTCAGAGACTGAACAATATTTCTACTAGTATTTTCCATAAACGGGTGTTAGGATCTTTGTTCTTACATTCTCTATCAGCTCTACTCCCTCAAAAGCATAGACCCTCTTGATGGACATAAGGTCTCTCATAGGGCTAAGGCTAGGGTGATTGTATTTTGATACATGAGCATTGCACCGAAACGATGTGATGCTTTGCATCCGTCAGGGGTTGAAATGTCCCCTAAACGATTCAGTTAAGCTTTGAAAGGGCAGGCAGATGCATCCAGTCTTCTGGGCTAAACATCTTCCCAAATTTGGACACCAAATCGCTCATGCATCCTAATGTAAATCACCAAAATATGGCAACCCCTGAATTTCACGCAGTGACATCATTCTTAGAAACTTACACGTTTGACAACTGACCTTTATCTTGCTTAGAATATACAGTTAAAAATGCACGGGCCGTCTTCAGAATGGACATCCAAGAACTGCCACACTAACTATCTACTGTAGATCTTCGGGTATTTGCCACATTGTTGTATAATATTATGCATTTTTGCCTTTTCGAGAAAATGGGGATTAAAGTTTGGTCGGCAAACGGGCTAGAACTCATAAAACATTACATCACAAACACATATTTCCAAAAGTTTTAAACCGATTGGTATGACATGAATACATAATGAAATTAGGAGCGAGAGAACCAATTTCATGACAAAACCTCAAAATCGGCAAACTGTCGAATACAGCAGTATGGCAAATACCTTTCCGATTTAAAAAGCACCAAGCCAAAGACTAATTCCCTGGACTCTTTTATGATGACCCTCATCAATTGTGGTACCTTCAATGATTTCTGGCAAAGATCCACAGCCTGGTCGTATCTGCCAATCTTCATGTACATCACACCTAAATTATGTAAGGAGTCAGCGAGTTCTACCTCGTCCTCAAGCTGCTTCTGAACCTCCATGGCTTTGGTGTAGTACTCGATTGCCTGAGATAAGATACAGACACACCCATTGGACAGCCAACAATCTTGGTAACTGTGTCAGTTCTTAAGTCCACAACATTAGTCTTGCCTTATTTACTTTGTAATGTTGTGTTTTTCTTGCCATGATTTTAAATTGCAATATTCACAAAATTACCTTGTCCAGACAAATAAAACAGACATGACAAGGACAAACCTATAGTTAACCCTATATCGCCAGGGCAAAGTGGAACTGGAAATCGTTCGTAACTTTTTTTTTTACTAAGTATATTTGAATGATAGATTACAACGGCAATACTAACAAAAGGCGACGGAACAGGAAATAAAACATGATGTGCCTGCAAAAATACCTTACGATGCAGAAAAAGATTCAGGAAAACGGAAGTTATAGCCGAAAAAGAATGTGATTGAAATGTTAAAATGTGACAGTCTTCTGACTCTGAGACATTTTAGTGGCCGCCAAAATGCAAAAAAAAAAAAGAACAGCTTTACAGTAGTTCCAGACTGTCAGCTGATCTCTGGTGACATAAACACATGGAGGCGAGAAGGAAGTTGCTGGATGAGGGGGGGGGGGGGAGAGAGAGAGAGAAAAGTGCGAATAAAAGCAATGGGCAACGATTAAAATTTTAATTATTGCATTGCCTTTGTTGGTTTTTTTGTTTTTTCTTTTCTTTTCTTTTATAACAATGCAATAAATGGTCTTTCTTTAAGGCAAGTGAATATAGCACGCAATACACATTTATTAACGGTGCCAAGATAGCTTTCCCGGTTAGGTCTGGAAGCGCAGAACTGGCGTTTGTTTCTTCCACCCCATGAAGAATACTATCATTTTTTTTTTTCTTCACTGCCAATGATCTTGTTCTCAGAGGCAGATAGAAAAACAAAGCACACCAAATCCCGTGGGCAATCAAACCATTCCTTGCTGTCGGTACCTGGTCACTCTGTTAAGTCATCAAAAGTAAAGGGATTGCCTAATTGTGTCCTTGTGAAGTCAAGAGCATATAAAGTCCAGGGAAATAAATTGTCATACCTCTTCCACCTTGTCCAGCTTTGAATTCAGCATAGCAATGCCGTGGTAACTGGCGCCGATGCCCCTTAAAGCCGCCACCTTTTCACCCTCTCCTTTAGCTTTGTTCAGAAACCTAAGTTGACATCATCACAAGGTTGTTTAGCGAAAGAAAGAAAGAAAACACAGCAAGAATGGTTTGAATAAAAGTTGATGTTTTCTCAAGTGTAATGATGGCCTAATGTTAAAACAAACAGCGAATCACTCAAAATCACCTGTTTTCAAATTTCCATTAAAAATATAGACATGAATATTGGCAGTGTTTTCCTGTGCATTCCTAAATACAGGAATGAAATAAATTTTAAAAAAACAACAACAACAGCAACAAGTGACGAGAAACAAGAATTTCAACGTTTCATCATAAGAACCTGCTTTTATCTTTCCAGTCTTTTGAAGACAACATTGGTCTTTGCAAAATCTTGACTGCCGAAAGATAAAAATAGTAGCACTGAAGGAAGTTCAAACACTGGCCAAATTTCAAGACATGATTTTCCGTCATGTTTATGGCAAAGACTTAATGCCACTGTAGCATCTGCAAGCTACCCCTTGCCCTCCCCCGTTTTTTTTGTTATACTGGTGACTGAGCATGTGTTCACTTCTTTTTTTCTTTCATTTGGTGATGTATTGATACGTGATTGGTTAATTTGTGTGTTAGGGCGAGGGCAGAGGTTACGTTTATTTCGGGAACTTTCTGTAGAAATGTCTATATATATGGACCCATGTGAGTGGTTGGTCGGTGAGTAAGTGAGTTTTTCTTTTCTGTGGCGTAGGATATTTACTTGTTCGTTGGTACCTTCCTAGTATTTTATTGTTAAGATACAGTTATTAAACTTGAGTATTATTTAATCGATCATCGGATCTCGTGTTTATTTATTTTACAGCTGTAATAGTTTCGTTTTCTAAAGGGTTGTAGTTAGATCAACTAACTCCCCCCTACTATAACGTGCTAGAACAACCTCAGCTGTTACAGCCACAATCCTTGTAAAGCGCTTTGAAAGGGAAAGGGGATAGAACATGTTTTCATCAGTCCTGTTCTGCCAGTCTGTCGTGCTTTGTCAGTGGTTAATCTCTTTATTTCAACTCCACTCTCACGATCGTAGTTCTTGTTTGTTCCAACTCCACTTTCTGTACAACTAAGAAATTCGGCATTAAACGTTTTTGGCTTTAGTATCATGATAAGGAGTGAGAATAAATCGGAACTGTGAAACAACTAGATAAGTGCCATAACACATTTTAATTAAGCACCAAAGCGTGCATTTATTATATTTCTTGTACATGCTAAAAGGTCTCCATTTTTTTTTTTTGGTTATTTTTTTTTGTTCAGAAAATGGAGGCAGAACAAACAAGAGACCTAAGGTCGCAATATGGTGTCTCACTATAAGGATCCAGTAATAATTGCAAGTTCTTAACGCTTTGTGTGCCAATCACCGATATATCTGTTCTTTCGTTGGTCACCTTTGTGCCACTCACCGATGTATCGATGCACAAGAATGATAAGCTATAATTTTTGTTTCGGGAAGAAAGAAAGTCGACTTTATATTAATGGGTGTTGCTGTAGTTAATCTTCATTCATCTCCCCCACTATTTTCTTCCTGTATAGGCAAACGGGGAAAAAACTTCATGGTACACAATGAATTAAGTACTTCACAGCTTCTTTCAACACATTTATAACCATCAAGATAACTGTACACAGCGATGTTTTGGAGACAGAACAAAGAAGAAGTAAGGTCGTGACTTACTCTGTCCTATAGTCTAGCACCTCTCGGTGAAGTGCCGAGGCACGCTCATATCGCCCTGTGTCAGTGTACAGGTAGGCAAGTTTGGTTTTAACCGAGGCTTGGTTCCTGTTCACAAAATCAGGGAGGAGATCCCCTCCGCTGTCATTCTGAAATATACCCAGACAAACGAAGATTTTCAATGTGTGCAAAAGCAGTACTTTCTACCGTAAAAATGTTTCGTGTCTGATACATTTTTATGGATATTAAGAAAATATCATTGCACATCCAGTATTCATTCTCTTTTTTATGTTTATTTTTCGATTCGTTCTGTGTTAGTTTTAAAACATTTTTTTTTTTACATATGGATAGGAATAATAATGTCCGTTTTTCATGTATTCTCTGAAATAAGTAAATAAAGTTTTCTTTTTAAGAGGCATCTCGAGTATGAACAGCCCCATTCAACACGACAGGAATATCCTATACGATCGGATAAGTGTAGCAAAGCCACAATTCAAATAATTGTTTCAGTGCTTTGTGCTCACCAAAATCTTCATCTGGGCCATCAGGACTTTCTCCTCCCCGGCTTTGTAAGACGCCATTTCCATGAAGTAAGTCAGTGCATTCAAATACGAGATCAGCTGAATTGAAAGAGACCAGTAATTCAATTACAGTAGGACAAATTATTCCTCCACCCCACCCCAACCCCGCCTACCCAACCAGACACAGACAGATTAGTTAGATGGTGATGAAAATAATTTCAAAGTTACCTCTTGTTATGCCATCCGTGGAATGCATTCAGCCATTTTAAAAAATAAAGAATGAACAATAGCTAAAGATAATTTTCCTCCTTCTCTCCCCACCCCCACTACCTATTCAGCTCTTTCCTCCCTGGATCCATCCGTGCATCCATCCATCCATTCATCCACTTCTCCACCCATCCATCAACTCACCCATCAATCTATATATCTATCCTTCCATCCACACATCCAGCCATCCTTCTAGCCACCCATCCATCCATCACCCACCCACGCCACCCCCTATCTTTATATCTTGCCCGTCCTCCATTCCTCTTTTCACCGAATCTCTTTTCCGCCGCCACACTGTCCATCCCTCATGCATTCATCCATCCGTCAGTCCATCCAAATGCCATTCTCTAATTCACTACGTACCGTGACCATCACCACATTTTTCAGTGAAGGATTTTTCGCTGTTGCCTTGGAGATCTTGTTGCCCCTGACCTGAACAGCCTTCAGATATAGGTCGGCAATCTGTTCTCCTGACAGACCAGTAAATCTCCACAGTTCCATCAACTCAAATTCTTGGTCTCTGTCAAAAAAAAAAAAAGTCTGTATTATTCAGTTTTACATAAATTAACTTCTATTTTGAAAAAAATAGCATAGTAGGTAAATACATATAATTATTTACAATTATATATATATATACATAATGGAGGGGGTTAGAGTTAGAAGTAATTAAGTGCCATTTGATTGCTAATTGTCATTTTCGTGAAAAGAAAAATGCTTCAAATAACATACAAAAGAAATGAGTATACGGACATGAAATGTTCAAGTCTCTTTTAGGATGGGTAAGGTTAGGGTCTTAGGTCAAGTTTAATTTCATTCAGGTGTTAGGAGCACCAGTCTATGTTCCTAAGGCTTTTTTTTAGCACGGTCCCTTGGGATTAAGGCAAGGGTTAGTTGAATGATCCTTCCCCCCAGTTTTTCTGTCGTGTTGATTACTTGTCTTCATTATTTTTCTTTTACCTGGAGGTTGTCAACTGATGGCAAAGTTGTCCTGTCTTCAATCATTAAAATGTAATTCATTGATACTTCCGCATTTCTATCGCTTAAACTGGACTTTAATAATGAAAGACAGACAGTCCAAGGTAAGGATGTTTAAACTATTCACTACGAGACCGTTCTTGAACAGAAATGACATGAACTCGTTCAGCTGCCACGATCTCGTAAAAACCAAAAAAAATTGATCCATTAAAGTTTCAAACCATTCATCCCGACATAGTGACTAGTCAGACTCTTTCTCAATATCTGTACGAAATAATGCCACGTTGCAGTCATCAAATAGATGGTTTCACATTCACTAATCAAAGTAGACCTCAGCAGAACGCAATCCTAATGGAGTGAAATGGTTCGCATTTCCACTAATAGACTGGTCAATTCATAGGATGTCAATTTGATGTATTTCATCATGAAATCACTTTCTTCAAGTGATGAAATTACGAATTTTGCGGGACTCTCTTGTGGGTACTATCGCAGGTCTTTTCTTCAATCGGTGCCGAATTCATGTCAGCCCGCCTATTACATATTTTCAGACTGTGCTAAGTACGTACGAAAAGTGCGTCCATTTGCCACAAATTGTTTTAACTTGGTACATATTAGGTAAAAGAGTCTTTGAAAATGTGGTCGAGGCCATGGAGAATTTGATATTTCTAACACGGGGACCATAAACTCGGCTAAGAGCACGCGGAAAACATAGATTTCTCTTGAAGTACAGGGTGTTAATCTAAATTTGTGATGCCGACACAAGAAGTGGGCCTTCTGCCAAATTTTACCGTTGTTATACACACAGACGAAGACAATAGAGATTTAGAAGCGAAGTGGACGACACAGAAGAACTCAGATAAAACACTTATTTGATTAGAAGACAGAAGAGCTGCTACGGGCATTCCCATCGAAACTTTTCTTTCGATAAATGAGTTTCCAGCATATCACTGGGACTCATGTACACATCAAACGAGCGTTAATAAAAGTGCTTAGTTTCTTTATTTCTCTCGGGGTCGTCTTAACACCATTACGGGCGTCTGAGCAAAGCAGTGGGATTTTGCTTCTTCCCAATTTCAAAAGCCAATGTAAATGTGCATGCATGGGGCTCCCTAAACCCTTGGGGCCCCTGGGCAACGGCCCAATTTGCCCATGTATTAAGAGGGTTCTAGTTAATTTCTTTTTTACTTTTCTAAGCTTTTACCCAAACCATGAAAATATCTCAGGACCAATTTCCACCCTCTTATTCAGCTGTTAAAAGTGGCACTCACAAAAGCGAAAGACAAAACAAATGTAAATCGACAATGAAGTCCCGATTATTCTGTTTGACCAATTAAAGTAAAGGTCTGCCAAATTTCGGAACAGCTGAAAATTGCTTTTATTTTAAAATGATAATTGTTCAACATGAAATCTTATGTAGGTCATTCATTTTAAGGAAATCTAGCATAACTATTGAATGACAAAAACCTTTAAAATAATTTGAAATGTTCTTGTCTTCACAATTGCATCCCACCTCTGGTGTATAATTTGAAACTATTATTGTCTGTTTCTCCGCCAAAGTTTAGAGTGGCAGCACAATTTCTTGTTGTTGTTGTTGTTTTATTTAACAAGACGAAAACTGGTTACTTATGAGAATACACTTTTATGTCCATAATTAATTTTCAATAAAATAAGGAAGGAAATTGTAGCTGACATTAAATCTGTGCACTAATCAGTTTAAACAAGAAAAATGTTATGTGAAACAGCAGACATTGGGCGTTGGCCTAATGCTAGCGGTTAGAGTGCTTGCACCGGAAGCGAGATGGCTTGGGTTTCAATTCTGCTAACAGAGGTGTTCTTCGGTGGCAGTCTGGGGCAGGCCCACGTCTCATATCTGATATAGATTTTCTATGGGAATTGGGACGTACAGCCCTAAGAAAACATTGAGAATATATTTGTCAATGATAATACAGATAAAACAAACTTACAAGAACAATCTGCCAAAAATGGAGAGATCGCTCAGAACTTCGATCAACCTTTTCTTGTCTCCCATGGCGTGGAGGAGCCAAGGAAGTTCTTCTGAAGGTCTCAACAGCGAAGCATCATCAAGCGTTGCCATATCATCTTCTTCCTGGGAGAGGCGGAAAAGACAAAATTAGTTTCATTTAGTATAAATAAATGGTGTCCGTACAGTCGCTATGCCGTTTAAATAATTATAATTTCTTTAAGATACTGAATAATGTAAGAATCATCTACAGAAATGCAGTTGCGAAGAATTTTATTCACAACGTAGCACTTTATATTGCCATAATTTATTCTGGCACGTTTCGACATATATTCATGCCATCGTTGGGGATGTCCTACAAACACATTCTGCACTGTTTGGACACGATTCAGTTGCGACGTGTGAATGTCACTGGTGCTCTGATGAAAAAAAAGCACGAAAATAACTTTTCGCCTAGGCATGCTAAGTTACCTTGATGTCCTCCATTAGAATGACGGAATACATAGAGCCAACATGCTTGTACTGTTATTCGTGAGCAAGATGAGCTGCTTTGTGGGTATGCATTCTGACTGAATTATACCTCGATTTCTTTAAGTACTACTAATGGAATCTTAAGACAGCCGGATACGGAATTACTCACTTTCCGCTGCTTTTCGAAGTAATCTGCCACCAGTTTCTGATACTTTTGCCTTTACAGCACAACAGAATGGGTGAGAACAGAGAATAGGATAGAAAAAAAAATAAAAACAATTAATTTCAAAAAGTAAAAACTTTTTTTTTTTCAAAATAAAAGTGCTGAATGCACTGTTGGGCACTCTTTAGTAGCAAAAACAAATTAAATGATCAAACACAAGTAAAAGCTCCCACTTGTCTCGCCGTGATGGTAAAACATTTATATGAGAAAAACAAATGAAACATTTCATGAACTCAAAGAAACCTGAACGATGATTGGACTCTGAATCGGGAAAAAAGCCATGGATAAACTTTACTACTCAGTTTACATATGATTATTTGATAAACATAATTATTACAGAATCTGTAATACACTAGGAAAATCTTATAATCGTGAAATTAAGAAGCATATTTAACAAAGAATAGAATTACTTTTGTGGCTGTAGTTGTTATTATTGCTAATTTAATTATGCATCCAAATAATAAAGGCCTTTTATAAAAGAAAACAATAAGACTTGAGAGTTAAAGCCTATCGACCATGTATGTGCTCTTAAATGTTCTGTGAAAGAGAATTTCCAGCATGAGATAATAAAGTGAAGAAACTTGGAAGCTTTCTTACTTAATGTTGGGTTTCTTCAAGTATTTCTCATCCACCGCATCGATCAGCTCATTGGAACCCAGCCTGTATATCAACGCAAAAAACGAATTGAACATATTGTTTAAAAAATGTCACATGCGAATATTGTTTAAATTGAAATCGTACTTCACACATTCTTTCAGTGGACGTTGTTAAGGGACAGTGGTATTTTACATAGCAAGCTATAGGTAGAATGCGCATATCCGCCATCTTTAGTGTAAGGACCCACGCATCACCATTGGGATTGTGGCATTGATTTTGATTCGTTGGCTGATTTGCACTGTGAGCCCGGGAGACGTCGCGAACCAACCGGCGGCGAGATAAAAGTAGTTCGCTACAGTAAACAATGGCACGTGTGTACATGTTCAACGGGAAACGTTCGGTCAATTCTTTCACTTCCTTTCCCTTGTTTACATGGATGGTAGGGGATCTGACCAGCTTTGATCCAGCCTTTCTGCCCTGTGATAACAATCAACTGCAATGCAACCACCGGGCATTTTAACCGCTAAGAGGCATCTCGAAAGTTACACAAATCAGCTGATCCACCGGTCATCTTTAGTGTAGAAAGATCAAAACAAAAACAATCTGTGACGTCATGCGCATTCTAGATTATACAAACGGTGAACGCAACTCGGTATTTTCATTACTAGGCTTTGTAATCAGACTGCAATCAGAGCCCTAACAACGGCTATCCATGCACCTCTCCTCTCAGGCTCTTTCGATAACGTGGATTTTTGGATGATATACATTCAATAAAATCTCACGTTGCCCGTTCTGTCTCCATATAAATTGATATCATAATCGTGTTCAATGGGTGTATTTTTCAATAATTATATTACCGTCTTTCAAGTACATAACATCAAACTACATGTGTTAAGTAAATATCAATGTTCTTTTCCGTGTACTTGACATAGAAAGATAAAATATATATTTTTTATTCTTTTTCGGGGGGGGGGTGGGGGGGGGGTGGGGGGAGGGTATTAAGTACAACTCAACTTCTTTTTCAATAGATTTCTATAAATGCTATGAGAAGGAAACAATTGGAAAAGGAGGGGTGGGGGCACGGTCGTTGACCTTACATTCTACTGTTTATTCTGTTATGAGATGTTTCAGTATACATATTTATTTTTATTCTGACACACGGCTCTTCACAGGTTAGAAACATCGAACGGTACACGGTGGTGAACGGGCGGGATATAAACAGCTCCATCTGACACATGAGATGGTCTTTAATTGGGCAAATTAATGCCTGGTAAATCACAGCTGATCGGATGGGAGGGGAAAGTCCACATATATATATAGGATAAATGGATTATTAGATGGTAAACAAAATAAGACCCAAACTGGTGGATTAGCTGATGTACGTATGTTTGCATAGACAGGCATACTTAGATAGACTGATGGATGGACGGGGACAGACAGACAGAGATAGATAAATAGACAGACAGAAAGACGTATAGATAGATAGATAGATAGATAGATAGCTAGATAGATAGATAGATAGATAGATAGGTAGGTAGGTAGGTAGGTAGGTAGGTGGGTAGGTAGGTAGGTAGGTAGGTAGGTAGGTAGGTAGGTAGGTAGGTAGGTAGGTAGGTAGGTAGGTAGGTAGGTAGGTAGGTAGGTAGGTAGGTAGGTAGGTAGGTAGGTAGGTAGGTAGGTAGGTAGATAGATAGATAGATAGATAGATAGATAGATAGATAGATAGATAGATAGATAGATAGATAGATAGATAGATAGATAGATAGATAGATAGATAGATAGATAGATAGATAGATAGATAGATAGATAAAACAGATAGATCGATAGATTTACCAGGAAATCTTACTTGATAAGTCCCGCCATTTCATCAATGACATGTTGCATGGCAAAGAACAGTGGTGACCATTCAGCCGAAGAGAAATTGTGAATGGCCATCAACTCCTTTTCTGAGAGTCCTTTTCTGGAAACCCTCAGCGAACACAGAACCTGTAACACATTCACCGCCATATAGTGGACTAACATGGACACAGACACACTCGTCGTACTCTCAGAAAAAAATCCAGCCCTTACGCAAAATAACTTTACAATTCGCTACCCCAGTTCTTGTTTGTACCAACTCCACTCTTTGTACAAATGACGTTAAAAGTTTGCGGGTTCAGTACTCTGATACGGATTAGATAGAATAAATCGAAACTGCGAAACAGCTTGATAAGTGCTACAAGGCATTTTAAACAAGTGTCAAAATGTGCATTTGTTATACCTCTTCTACATACTAAACGATCTCCAGGTCTTGAGGAAATGGCTATAGAACAAACAAAGTGCTAAGGTCGCGAACTCTCACTGCTTTTGAAGTATATTAAAAAAAATACATGTAATAGAGAGACGAACTGAAACAGCCATGAACATTCTATTCGATGAATCCTAAATGAACAAGAGCCCATAGGAAATGTTTGTTTCTTTTTTCGTTGTTGTTGTTGTTGTTTTAAGCTTTAACGCTTTAATTAATTTGGATTTCACTGTAGGAAATATGTGATTTAGCGAGCGCTGAAGATATTGTCTAAGGTTTTCCAGATTAATTTCAAGAGCCATTGACAGGCTCTTTCGTACCAGTATGTAATATTTACTGGTTGTGAAGTGAAAATATTGTGTATGCCTCGTGACAGTGGTGACTTGAATAATGTCGATGATCAACAGACTTAATTTTACACACAAAACAGACCCAAATAGCCAGTTAGATCCCGAAAACAAAAACAGAAAGCAGTATATCACGCAATCGGTAACACAATGTACTTTCATTCATGTTAAAAAAACAGTTCGGTAATAAACGGTGGGTGTCGTGTCTTGAGGTCTTTATCTCTGCCCTTGGCATCTGCACCTCTGTTTTTTCTTCTTTCATATTTTTCTTGATTTTGTTTTGGTTGTTGATATTTTCTTGGCTTTCTTGGCCCTCAAAAGGGCTCCCCAATAGGTTGCTTTTCTTTGTCCTTGTCTTGGTCTTCTTTCCTTCCTGCATGGCGGATGTCGATTAAGTTCTACTCTCTTATCTCCTCCCCAACCCCTACCCCCAACCTTCTCCCCGATCCACCGCCTCCAAAGGATTGTGTAACATATTAATCACAATGCAATGCAAGACACATGTAATACCTACCTCTTCAATGATATTTCCCTTTTTCTTGTCTGTGATATAATCGTCTTCCAATCGCTTGATGAACACTTGGAATAGTTCTTTCACACTGTCATGGAGAGAGAGCGCAACAGAGAGAGAGAGAGAGAGAGAGAGAGAGAGAGAGAGAGAGAGAGAGAGAGAGAGAGAGAGAGAGAGAGAGAGAGAGAGAGAGAGAGATATTAGTTACATCATTATTATGTATATAATTATACGCCTGAATGCTACCATTCGTTATATTTTTTTACTAACGACTCCAGAACCATTGAACATTATAAAAACAACAGCGCCTCTGTAAGTCGAATAAGATTTCAGGGTTAGACATGCCATAATTCCCTTTCAGCTGCAGGTTTGAGTCTGGCAAGAAGAAGCATAGTCGTGATAGTAGAGTGCAGTTGTACAGTTACATTAATTTTTCAGAATGTTTCTCATTTATCTGTATGATAAGAAGGTAAAACATGTTAAAATGTCTACGCTATAGATGATGCTTCCTAATGTAACACAGTATTATTGGTGCTGCGCTCACTCTTAAACAGTCATGAATAATTTCAGCCTGTTGTCAAAAGGTCTTTTCATCGTAATGTTTTATATAAATTAATATAAATTTGTTATTGTATTTTCAGGTACTTCTAAACTTATCGGCATTGATATTTCAGAAGTCATTCTAATATAAGATGTTGGTTTACCAAGAATGAAAAAATGAACAATTTAGCAGTTCATCAAATCATATGTATGGGCGGTTTGTCACATGAAGTGAGGATCATACCCGAGAGAATGTATGTAGATTATACTGTCTATTACTCTGCCTGTTAATTGCAATAACCACTAATGAACCTGATCTGATCTTACCTCTTACATGCAGTCAGTTCTAGTATCTTGTCGCCCAGTTCACGAAATTTACCAAATGCACACAGTTCCTGTAAAAGCATTTATTTTGTTTTAGTTTTTTAATATTTTCATAAAATATAAATGATAATAAGTAAATATGATTATCAAACATAAAAATGATGGCCACGTTGTCCACAAATTTGGCGGTCAGGCTAATAGAAATATCTATTATTTTTACACATCCAAATTCACCCCTTTCCTTTGAGTTCTCTCCTCTGCATTGCATAATTATCTTTATAACACATGTTAACAGCCGTATCAAAACGCATTTTCAGAAGAACTATAATAATTGATTTACTGCCGTTTAAACAATATCATAGGGTTGATGTTTTTAAAAAAATCATATTTATTGAGGAAGCGCATATCCGCACAACATGTTGTACGGATATGGACAGTACATATCCGTACAACGCACACAATTCAATGACGTAGAACACACACCGGAATACTATATTACTGACCTTGCCTTGTTAATTTGCCTAGTTTTTAAAAATATGAATCGACTTAGTAGCAAAACAATTCGACTTCTGCTCGGAGATTGCGTGATCTGGGCTAATAATATGCTTGAGTGTACGTCGACCACCAACGGCTACCCCAACCCCTTTTCGCCTGATTAGTCAATCTGACTACCACCCATTGATACAAACTGACTGGACCCTCATGCCCCCAGGTCCATCTGACTATTCCATGTGTTGTCACTTTAAATTCTTGAACACCATACCAAGTTTTGTTTCAGCAAACCTTCACCAGTCGCGCTTTTTTTTTGGTAAACATGTTGTACGGATATGCACTGTCCATATCCATTCAACATGTTGCACGGATATACACTTCCATTTATTAAATAGACATTAGAGAATGTTTAAAGGGACGCTATCTCTGAAAGACTTACAGTGATCACAGTTTTTAGGTAGAGTGGGCTCCCCGTTTGTTTGGATTCTACAATATTCTTGAGTTGTGTGGCTGCCAGTTCCTTGCTGTTGTGTGTGAGCAATGCCTGAATCAGAATATACAGAAGGATCATTATAAGAATATAAGGAAGGAGTACCTAAATGAGTTAGTCAAATTTAGCTGGGCAGATTATCATCATCACCATCCTCTTTCTCCTCCTCATCATCACCATCACCATCACCATCATCATCACCATCATCACTATCATCATTATCATCATTTTCACCACCATCATCATCATCATCATCATCATCCTCACCGCCTCCTCCTCCTCGTCATCATCACCATCACCATCATCATCACCACCATCATCACCATCATCACCATTATCATTATCATCATTTTCACCACCATCATCATCATCATCATCATCATCACCATCACCATCATCATCACCACCATCATCACCATCATCACCATTATCATTATCATCATTTTCACCACCATCATCATCATCATCATCATCATCACCATTCTCCCCTCCTCCTCCTCCTCCTCGTCATCATCACCATCACCATCATCATCGTCATCATCATCATCATCATCATCATCATCATCATCCATGAGCTTGTACCACCTGGAGTGTCGCAACTCAGTTGTGCAATATAAGTAAATTCCTGACATATTACCAGTCGTAACTCAAAAACATAACCACACAGTTCAAGCATCAGCGTACCAAAACCGATGGACCCATAGATTTAGACATGTACGCCTAGATTTAGACCCATGATTTGATTTCACTTCTGTATTCCGTCAAGGTTTCTTTAAGGCCCCTGAATTTGAATTATGCGATGCGTCAAGTTTGAATCCGCTTAAAGTTCTTCGTGGCTAATAAAGTCCAATGGCCTCCAGATGTGAACATCCAGTTTCTAATATTTCAATACCATTATTAGTACTTTAGAAAATACAGCTTTTTGTTGAGGAATATGCAAACTGTGTTTTGCTTTAGTTTGTTTTTGTTTTCTAGAGATTGTCAGTCTGTCTAATTACGTTCCACTGTCATATGGTGAAGAATTCTCATTGTTGGAATTTTACTGTAAACTACTGCCTGGGTGATTCACCATTATCCGGAAGTAAACACTAAACTTCTTTTGTTAAATCTTGAGATACCCTGTCGCTGGGAATGCGAGTGCATGATTTACACTGTGTTATTTTGAATAAAAGCAATTATAACAACAGCAACAACAATGCTAAATTTGAACAAAAATCAAAACATTTAAGTCTGCTTAAGGCTGTTCTAGAACTATCCAAACATGAAACATAATTTGAAACACTATTTAAACACTTTTCACTCACTTTGCACATCTCTTCTCTACACTTTGTGCTCAGCTCTGGAATGTGAAGTTTCGTGAATCCTCTGGCGCTCATTTCATCAATAACATCTTTGTCTTGATCCCTGCAGGTCACCACCATGGTCACGTTGCTAGGCAATTCCTTCGGTATCCAGAACATGATCTGTAGAAATACGTGAACGATTCTGTGACATATGGAAACACACATGACCCGACACTGCAGTTGTCAGGAAATTGGTAAATGGGAGCTATTAGGGCCTCCCAGGCTTGGCTGCATCTGCTTTACAATCAGTATTTTAAACTGGAAAATGCCGCAATGGAATCTTTTCATTGTAGGCCCTACAGTGTCCATTACATTTTTTTTGTCTCCAGTTAAACTTGACTAAAACAAAACTGTTAAGCTTCCAGGGTATGATGCACCGTGGTATGCTATCTTGAATTGCAGCAGTTCTTCAGTTAGGGAGCAGAGGTTTTGCTTATCGCTAGCTCTGTCACGAAAACACACAAGTGCGAAGGGCCTAATTTTACAGAATCGGGGAAAAATAACTGTTTTACTTCAAATTAATGTATTTCTTAAATCAAATACATTTATAGCTACATAAACTTTTGAAACAATTTATTCCTGCATAACCAGCATTAGTAAACAAAACAAGAAGAAACAAAGGTGTCATGTGCCGTTTTTGAGGAGAGACGAGCGGTTTCACGATAGGGCCAGCGTTAATTGAATCTGATGGCTCCACAATAAATTGTGAAGTGGTTACATCGCTTTGTGCTTTTCATCGTCATCTCTGTGATAAAAGTGGCCTATAAAAGTAATGGGACTGCTCATACATCGTGGAACAAACGAACTATCACATGAAAGACGACTGTTTTCTACTTACTACAAGTACAGTCAAAAAGCGGCAAAAAGAAACGGTTGCGTGTAGCAAAGCCTAGCGTAAGAGATAATTCAGAAACGATACAACAAAACGCAGAGGAAAGGCAAAACCTTCTTCATGAAAAATATGTCAAAGAGTCTTCCCTCACTGCCATTGTAATTCATTGTAATTCTCATGTAATATTCCATAGACTTTCCTTTTTCAATCCATTCTAGTAAAATACTGAACAAATTAAGCGATAAAAAAAAAAAAGAAGAAAAAAACGCCTTTTTGGTAAACATGCCCGAGGGGAATTTGGAATGCCTGACTTTCTCCTCAATTAGCGAGAAAAAAAAATTAATGTGCCAGGTGGCAGAGAACAACGAATATTATGGCAGTTGGGCTGAGGAAACCAGGTCAAGACGGGGGTCTTTGATACTTTTCGTGGGAAACGCATTTCTGGACTGGCTTTCAGGCAATTTGCAAAAATCACGGGGTAATTTACCCCTTCCCCTTCTAAGGCCCTCCAACGGTCTTCAAACTTTATAGGGGGGCTGACGGACAAAGTATGCAAAAGAAACTAGCCAAAAATAAAGGAATAAGGAGGAAAAAGATGAGATACACTAGATTAAACAAAAATGGTACGGAGAAAAGGCCGAATAAGATTACAGCAGAGTTCATTGGAACCATAAAATTCCCAATAGATCATTATACAAGACACAATGGGCTGCGAACTTGCTACATAACTAGGGAGTCTGAAAATTTTAATCCACCGAATCACCATTTTAGAAAAGTGACCTGGCATGTAATAAATTCTTGCATTGAAGCTAAGGGCAATAACAAGTATAACAAGAATATTATCTTGACATCGATGCTTTCACGAGTTTTTTCCCCTCATGCTGCAATATTGCTCAGAAACTTGACTTTTTTGCTTTGTTTTCCCTCTATCTCTCACCGATCTCATTTATCATTTCTTCCTTCCTTCCTTTCCCTTTTCTTTCTTTCTCAACGTTCAATATAGCGCCTCATTACTCCTGTTATTTTTTATAAAAGTTTTACGAAATTAACAAAGTTCTAATAAAAGACATATTAGTTTTTCGCATAATTGGCATCCATCACAGACTCATAAGAAATGAAATCTATCAAATGTTAAACGTACCTGTTAAAAGAATCACATTGCAATTGTTCATTAAACATTCAGTCTCACCTTGGATGTTCTGGAGGCATTCAGGACTTTACCTAAGCCGTCAATGGCAAGAAGAATTTTATGATTGGCAGCTGCCTGGTTAAGCGTTTTCTCAAACTCCTGGTACAGATCTGACACGTCCTTGGATTTGGGCTTAACGTCCTCATCAATCTGGTTGAGACTTTCAGACCTGTACTTTTTGACATCACCAGTCACATGATTGATCTCTTCGGTCAAACGAGTCAGAATTTCGGAAATATCTGAGAATGAGTTAAAAAAGTAAAAGTGAAATTAATTGAAAACAAAAATGTGTGCTGTGGCGAAAGTAGCCCTTACAGATTGGAATAGTTTTTACAAAAAAAAACCAATAACACAAAAACGTCAAAATGTCGTTATATGCACTGGGAAAATTGCGTTGTTTGATGGGTTACGTAAAAGTATAGGAATGTGTTTTGACTGTATTACAGTTGTGAGTGGAATATGCCAACAGTAAGTAAGTTCTTCGACTGGCTAGACTTGACATTGACAACTGGGAAGTACAACCTTTACTCAAACATCAAAGGATCAAAAGCTTAAAACGATACATTGTGACACTGCACAAATTCGATCACATGAACCTTGACAGTAAACAACATTCTAATGATTGTACATTATTTAAGGATATATTTTTCTGTGTGTTTGCTCCCACACCAACCCACTACCCTCCTTCACCCTCTTTCTCTCTCTCTCTCTTTCTCCCCTCTCTTTCTCTCTCTCTTTCTCTCTTTCTCTTTCTCTGTCTGTCTGTCTGTCTGTCTATGTCTCTCTCGCTTTCTCTTTCTCTGTGTATCTGTCTGTCTGTCTGCGTCTCTCTCTCTCTCTCTCTCTCTCTCTCTCCCTCTCTCTCTCTATCTCTCTCTCTCTCGCTCCCAAATAACGTCTTCTACAAACATGTCTGTACAGACAGATATACACAGGCATAAGCACAGGGATACCCTAGACATTAAATGGTAGAAAATCCTCACTTACTAGCGCTGTCTGTTGTACAATCCACGAAATGATAGATCAATGAATATGGAGATTTCTTCTTGGTGAGACCGCTAATCCAATGGGCGAGTAGTGCTCCCTTCCCTGAGCCTGTCGGTCCTGTAATAATTACATTCTGACCTCCTGAAATACAAGCCAAATAACATTCATCAAAGTGGTGAAAGTTTTTAACATTATGAAGTACTGATAGTGTTATGAACAGAACTCACAAGAGTATAATAAAACAAAAGACAATATAAAATTGAAGAAATGAAGTATGTTTATACGGCGAACAATTTATCAGGCTTTGTGTATACTGCAAAATTTGTAACAGTTAAAGTATTAAAGTAATGTCTTTTTAAAGAGTCTTATTTATGATAGCCAGATAAACACTAAATGGAACTGACTAATTAAACTCTTGAAAGCAATAAATCACATGAAATAGCGTACGCGTTTGATTACACTGCTTTGTTACTTGGAAACAGCACACTAAAGTGTGTGTGGCTAATCTAAATTATGTGCTCTAAATGGGGGTAATGGTGCCCCCTTATCATTGGCCGACAAGAGGCCGCAGCAGCGACTGGTAAGTGGCTGTTCTGTGATTATTCATTTCCATAAACTGTTTTACCCGTTCACATTTTTTTTTTTTTTTTGTGTTTTTACCCGAAAAAGTACTCCAGGTCCGAAAACTAGTTTTTTGTTCTCTTATTTCTAATTCCTTTGAAATTTATTTTATAGTTTCTTCATTGTATGTTTCTTAAGCTGGACTTTCCAATTAGTGTGCACATTTTACCTTTCTGCAATGCTAGATCCAATGCCTTTTTGTTGTTCTCTCCGCCTACAAAAATCGTGGCTCTGGACAAAAGATAGGCGTTGTGGCTGGCCAAATCCGTGTCACGCTTGCTGATGGACGCTGGAGTCTTCAGAACTTCATTCAGATATTTGGTCAGTTGCTCAAAAACAAACTGGGCACCCTGGTACGTTTACACCAAATTACGTTAAATTAAAGAAGACAACAAGCATAAATTATGAGACTATGCAAGAAGGTCGTGGTCATGAATGACACGCAGCAGAATTCTTGATCTACACTCCAAAAGGCACTAAATTATCTCGACATTCTATGTATAAATAATCACATATTTTGCAGAAATATTAATTGGTGCACTGACATGAATAAGAAAAACAGAACAAAAAAGCTAAATAAACTTCATACAGTTTTGCATACTTATGAGATAGTCCGGGTCTCCCTTCTTCTTCGTTCTGTCATACGACTGATCCCCATCCACCCCCACCATCTCCCTCTCTCTCTCTGTCTTTCTTTCTCTTTCTCTCACTCTCTCTTTCTCTCCTCTCTCTTTCTCTCTCTCTCTCTCTTTCTCTCTCCCTTTCTCTTTCTCTCTTTCTATCTTTCTCTCTCTCCCTCTCTCTTTTTCTTTCTCTCATTCCCCCTCAACCTCACGCTCACACAAAGCGAGCTCCTCTCAGTCAGATAGCACACTCATAAAACGATTCAAAGCGACGGTGAATGCATTTATTCCAGTCGCACAGCAGGACATGGGATTATCAATGCAAACGAGGGCTCATTCTACTAGACTCAAGGACATTAGACAGCTCGTGATTGCCTACCTCCTGCGGAGTTTTGTAGTTCTCTTTCAATGCCAGACACTGAAAAACGAAACATTGCGAGTTTATGATAATAATCCAAGGGAAAGTTCCTCCAGGAGTCTGAAATTTTCGTCTTAAATTTTAGATTAAATCGAAGTTATTCTGCACTGTCTGTCTTGACAGACAATAGTGAGGGTTTGAAATAAAGAGCACGGTCTGCTTTAAATGTCCTGTTTTTCTCTACCAGTCGGTAAAACAACCAAGTGACAAAATGACACACACTCAATAATATTTACTGATCTTTAACTATGAAAAAAAAACAACTCCCTCTCCTAGTTCAGAGAGGCTAACCAACCACAAAATTCTGTCCACTGTTTGTCTCTGTCACTTAATCGAAAGAAATGGATTAATGGTCGAAACGTGTGCACATTTGGTTCCAGCTGATGATTTGGATGTATTTAAACGTCTCTGCATTAAAATAAACTCCAATTGTGTAAATTGATTGCGGCCTGTTGTGTCACTTTAGATGAAAAGATGTTCATATAATAATATGCCCACCAAGTTCCTTTCATTCCAAACCCTAACTCCATTTACACGTAACTTCTAATAAAGTGAAATCAGCGAAGTCACAATCGTTATTATCTTTTCGTGACGTAGAGACAGATAGTTATAGATCCAAGAATACGTCCAATATTAATTCAATCCGTTTAAAAATTACATTAAAATACAACATAAGTAACGTTTGTTGTATCAAAATTCTCTGGTCGTTCTCTAATGGAATTATTTTTATAAATGAACTAATTCGAAAGACAATTTATCACACCCACTCTGGGGCACACGCGGAGCTGAAACTACCTCAGTTCTCGTATGAAATAAATAGAATAATTATAGTTACAGTATGATTCAGTCCGCCTAAACTGTCTGCTGAGAATCCCTGTAAACACAATAGTGCATAATAGGCCGTTCCTTACTTTGTCAGCAGTTTTTGCTACTTTCGCTTTCAGGTTGTCCAACAAAGTCTTGGAGTTATCTGACTCTGCCATGAATTTCTGAGCTTGTCTCTGATCTTTGGCTTTCTCGGCTTTGGTCCGCTCAGCTTCGTCATAGGCCTGTAATGTGTAGTAAATACAAGAATATAGCGCTGTGTAGTACTCGCATTACTCAGTCAATCATGAGGAGAAGAGCCATTTGGATACAGGCAGTGTCCGTTCCAAGATTAAGCTTTATTTGAAAATGTCATTGTATGAGTGAAAAAGTGTTAGAGAGGAAGAAGTTGACGAAGGGAAGCCATGGAATGGAAAGAAGAAATAAGGAGAGTGGGTCCAGGAGAAATGTTTCAGTTAAAACACAACATGTTGCTGATTTGGAATCATGATGTGACGATATCACGTTGCTAGAAATATACCTTGTCTCTGAAGGCAAATATGGAGGGCAGCTCTCCTGGATTGTTGAGATGACCGTGTAAGAACTCCATTTCTGTAACACTTCGATCTTTTGCAGATTTCAGCCATGGGTATCTCTCTATAGCGTTCTCAATATTCTTCTGAAGCATCTCATCCTTCTCCCCGTGCCAGCCGTAGCGCTGTCAAACAAACAGTATCATCTAGTCATATATAATTGTTATTGGAACCACGATTCTTCCAGTGGATGTTATTTTTCTGTGTATAGTTCCAGTGCAAATCATGAACATCTCTTTTTTCTTCTTGTTTCAAAGCTGAATTTCTTAGGATTGTTTTCTTTGAAACTGACTGATGTCCTCTTTTGGTCTCGGAGGTTTGAGAATGAGTGTAGATTAAGTTTTGCCAATGTTTGTGAATGAGAGCATGAGGAATTGATCTTATGTTAATCCTGTTTCTAATTTTAGTTCAGCACCTCAGAACAGTCTTTTGTGTGTGTATGTGGATTTGGACGCTATACAGGCTAACATTACAATACATTTTCATTGTTTTCGTCCCCAGGCTCTCTTGCACACTTCATGATGTATTTAGTTACAGATATATTAGATAGAGATGTTAATGTCAACACTATATTAATGATCCACACAATTCCCATTACAGGTTTAATTAAATGTCGCATATTGAAGATAGAAACAGTTCAAGGAACTTGATACTTCAAGAAAGGAGTAAACAAAATGACAGCTGATCGCTAACATAAATAAATTCACTCAGAAGAATTGTTTCGAATAACGCTATGCTTTGCCCTAAAAAATTATGACAGTCATGATCGTGTTAGAATTGCAAGTGTCCACAAAAGAAGTATTTCTTCACCCGAGAGAAAGGGTTTATTCACACCTCTGTACACACCGGTACAATCAGATGAAGTCGGGTATTGCTGAAGCAACACGTTTTGGCATGACGACAAAAGAGCTACAAAAGAAAAAAAAGCTGTGAATGCGCCGTGTTATACAGTTATAGAAATGTTCCGTTGATTATCAAATTGTTCTGCTCTCTGAGCCTGTTTAAAACCCAAAGATCTGAAGGTATATTGTACTCTTCGGTATACCAATGGCACCATCAGTTCGACATCGAATAATAGTAACAGAATAAGTATTGAAAGGGATCTGAAAATGATATCACTTACACTTCATTGCTGGAATTTCAAATGTTTAGATTTCTTCTTTCCCGTGGACTGACCCAAGCCGATGTTTCATTCATTTCTTCTCTTCTTTAACCTGACAGCTACTGGCACTGACTCGTCGTCTCTGGTATGTGTGAGACTTAGTCTCTCTCTCTCTCTCTCTCTCTCTCTCTCTCTCTCTCTCTCTCTCTCTCTCTCTCTCTCTCTCTCGCCTCTCTCTCTCTCTCTCTCTCTCTCTCTCTCTCTCTCTCTCTCTCTCTCTCTCTCTCTCTCATTCCCACTCTCTCTCTCTCTTTCTTTCTTTCCCTCTTTCTCTCTCCTCTTTCTCTCTATCTCTTTCGTTCTATCTCTTTCTTTCCCCCTTTCTCTCTCTAGCTCACTCTCTCTGTAGCTGTCACATTAATTTCTCTCCCCAGCAGATTTCATTGTATTACTATTCACAAGATAATTATGACGCAGTTTATTTCTATTCTTAAAGCTATTTCTGCCTACAAAATATCGTCTCTAGCACACAGATTTCATGCAACACATAATTTAGATCCCCCCCCCCGCCCCCCCCCCAAAAAAAACAACCGGTGGAAATTGCATGAGGAGAGGTAATTTAATTCAAATGGAATAGAACAGTAGACATTGTGTTTAAACAATTTTGTGTTTCACCGTTGCTTCATCAGCTGTTTCTGAAGTGCCAAACGTGGTACAGAACGGTAGGCTACCGTTTGTATCAAATCATTTAGAATTTAATTAGAGAAAAAAATAACGTATATTTTTATTATCTCATACAATCAAACGGTAGCGGTGTGGTCATAGGCTTGTTTGCCTAAATCACAGACGAAGAATTGAGCAAACTTCCCGGACGCAGCTTCGAAGCTGGCGGCAGCAGGCCAGTGGTTGATTGATAGGGCAGATGGCAATATACCGTCACTCTGGCCTGGATATCGTGACACAGAGCATCCACCAGTATTGGTGTTCTTTGGTTTGGGTCTTTCACCCTAGTCAGTTGGGACTGCGAGGCTGTGGAGTAGCCTACAGGCAGCCGGTCAGGCAATATGACTGTCCCTCTGGCATCCTCCTGCACCTGGATACATTTCCAGTCGTCTTGACCCTGTCTTGCCACTTGGATAAGTTGTGTCCAGGCGAGAGAGTGAGTCTGATGTTTGCGCAGCTCTTTCTCACTAAAAACAAATTCTTTGCGCCAGTCTTAACACTCACCTCGTCTTCTTTCATCTTTGTCTCGTCTTCTTTCCTCTCAAAATTCCAACGGCGATGGGCGAGTGCGGTGGCAGCAGGTTTGGATAGACTGGAAGCTGTTAGCACAGACCTACACGTTGGTGGCTGTGGGCTATGGTCGCTTCATCGTCGATTGAAGTGGAGGCGTGAGGAGGCAGCACCCACAGTAGCTGAGCAGCCTTATTTAAGGATAGCACTGCTCACCTCAACTGAGGAAGGGGCTAGAAAAGGTGCCCTAAAGAAAGCCCACTTCACATCACCCTGACTGGTATACCGCGACCAGTGGGGATCCCTTTTTGCGGTCGAAACAAAAAGAAATTCAGCTTACTCAGGCTAGGAGCCTGGAATATACGCACACTACAGGACAACTCAAACAACCCGGAAAGACGCACTGCACTTATTTCCATTGAGCTCAGCAGGTACAACCTGGACATAGTGGCACTCAGTGAGACCAGACTCCCTGATAGTGGCCAACTCAAAGAGCTCAGTGGTGGATACACCTTCTTCTGGAAAGGCAAGGGTGCAGTCGAACCGAGACAGCATGGTGTTGGGTTTGCAATTAAAAATGACCTTGTCAGAAACTTGCAGTCCATGCCAATTGAAATAATCGACAGGCTAATGACACTCAGGATCCCAGTTGGGAAAAGCCAGTCAGCCACCCTCATTAGCGCATATGCGCCCACCATGACAAACCCAGATGAAGCCAAAGACAAGTTCTATTCTGATCTAGAATCTGTCATATGCTCTGTCCCGGCAGCTGATAAGCTGATTCTCTTGGGGGACTTCAATGCTAGGGTTGGCTCCGAAATCTCAGCGTGGCCAAATGTTTTGGGCCCTCATGGAGTTGGTTCATGCAATAACAATGGGTTGCGCTTACTTACTTTGTGCGCTGAATTTGGCCTGTTCATTACCAACACAAATTTTAGTCTCCCCGTGAGAAACAGAACGTCATGGATGCATCCCCGCTCAAAGCATTGGCATCTCATAGACTATGTCATTGTGAGGAAGACTGACAGAAAGGATGTCCTTGTAACAAAGGCGATGTGTGGTGCCGAGTGTGGAACTGACCACAGACTCATTGTTTGCAAGCTCAGACTAACATTGAGGCGCAATAGACGCCCTCAAGGGAAAGCGCCACCTAAACGCCTAAATGTTTCAAAACTCTGCTCAGCTGAGAAACAGAGCGAGCTCTCATCAGAACTCTCCTCAAAATTGGATTGCGTGACTTTTGACCCTGAGAACATTGAACAGAGCTGGACTGACCTAAATACGACTGTACACTCTTGCGCCAGCAGCACAGTTGGTTTTCCTGTCCGCAAGCACCAGGACTGGTTCAATGATAATGATAATGAAATCAAAGTGCTCATCAAAGAAAAAAATAGTCTCATCCAAGCTCACTGCAGTGACCCCTCTTCCACAGCAAAAGCTGATGCACTGCGTGCATGTAAGGGTGTACTCCAGAAGAAGCTGAGGAAAATGAAAAATGACTGGCTTGAAGAGCGAGTAAGAGAAACTCAGAAATATGCCGACACAAACAACACTAGAAAGTTCTTTGAGAGCCTCCGAGCTGTGTTTGGACCATCCCGCTCTGGCACTACGCCACTTCTTGCGTCAGATGGTTCAACACGCATTGTTGAATTGAATGCCATAATTCAGCGTTGGGCAGAACATTTCGGAGGTGTGCTAAATCGGCCATCAAATATAAATACTGAGTCCATTGACCGCCTCCCTCAGACTCCTATTAATGCAGCTTTTGCCAAGCCATTCACAGCAAATGAGACCCGAACTGCCACAAATCAGATGTCCTTTAACAAATCACCAGGCGTGGATTCAATTCCTGCTGAGGTGTATGCCTTCGGCGGAGAAAAGCTTATTGAAAGGTTGACCGAGTTGTTCAATCATATGTTGAAAGCAGGGAAGCTGCCACAGGACTTCAAAGATGCTTCAATCATCCATCTGTACAAAAACAAAGGGGACAGCCAAGTCTGTGACAACCATCGGGGAATCTCTCTACTTTCAATTGCTGGCAAAATATTGGCAAGAATGCTTCTGAATCGCCTTCTTGATCATCTCTCGTCAAATGACTTGCTTCCCGAGAGCCAATGTGGCTTTCGTAAAGAGAAGGGAACGGCGGATATGATTTTTGCTGCCAGACAGATTCAGGAAAAATGCATGGAACAAAATAAAGCGCTGTATATCACATTTGTTGACCTCACAAAAGCATTTGACACAGTGTGTCGTGAAGGCCTCTGGAAAATCTTGGCGAAGTTTGGGTGTCCACCCGAATTCATCACAATAGTGCGCCAGTTTCATGATGGCATGCAAGCTGCAGTCAAAAGCAACGGCAGTGTTTCAGAGCCCTTTGCTGTCACAAATGGGGTAAAACAGGGTTGTGTCTTAGCCCCAACTCTGTTCAGCATCATGTTCTCTGCAATGCTACAAGAAGCCTTTAGCTCTCCTCCTCAAGGGGTAAGCATCAAGTACCGAACTGATGGCAGTCTATTCAACCTCAGGAGACTTCAGGCAAAAACCAAAACCAAAAGTACTCAAGTCTGTGACCTACTATTTGCTGATGATTGTGCACTTCTGGCACACGATGAGGATAGCATGCAAAACTGTGTTGATAAGTTCTCTAGTGCCTGTGACAACTTTGGCCTCACAATAAGCACAAAGAAGACAGAAGTGCTCCATCAGCCTACTCCAGACGACAAGTATCCTGTGACCCCAAATATCAAAGTCCATGACAGTCTTCTGAAGGTGTCGGAGAACTTCACCTATCTTGGCAGTACACTGTCTTCCACGGCTCGTGTTGATACTGAAATTCTCTCAAGAATCAGCAAAGCCAGCTCTGCATTTGGCAGGCTTCGAAAGAGAGTGTGGGATGTTGCCGGCATTCGCACAGACACTAAGCTGAAAGTGTACAATGCTGTGGTTCTTCCCACCCTACTCTATGGGGCTGAAACCTGGACAGTGTACCAATCGCATGCCAGAAAGCTAAATCACTTTCATCTGGCCTGCCTTAGAAAGATCCTAAGGATCAAATGGCAGGATAAAATTCCAGACACTGAGGTCCTCAATCGTGCCAAGGAATTGAGCATCTTCTGCCACCTGAAAAAAATTCAGCTACGTTGGGCAGGACATGTTGTCAGAATGCCCGACTCCAGACTCCCTAAGCAAATCTTCTTCTCTGAGCTCTCCAATGGAACGAGGAATGTTGGGGCCCCAAAGAGACGTTACAAAGACACTCTCAAGCAATCACTGAAGGCCTTTGCCATTGATGTGAGTGAGTGGGAAAAGCTCTCGCTTGATCGTGCAAATTGGAGGGCGGCCCTTACCAGAGACAGCAAAGCATGGGAAGCTGTCAGAGTCCAGCAGGCTATCAAAAAAAGAGAACGGCGCAAGAAAAGGCCCAGTGGTACTGAACCAACGGAGCACTCTTGTCATTTATGCGGAAGGGTCTGCGGGGCAAAAATAGGACTTATCAGTCACACGAGAAGCCATAAGTCATGAAAGAACAGTCTTTCTATTCTGTCCTCTGTGTCCTTTAGTTCTCTTTATTGTCCATGTGTTGAAATTCTCAACAATTTCTGTTCTTTATTCCTCTGGTGTTGTTAAGGTCATCATCATACCTGATGGGCGAACTATTATTATTACAATCAAACACTGATACGACGCAGTGTTTATTTCAGTGCTGAGATAAAATGCTAGGTCGAAATATGGCAAGAAGAAAACATTGTGAATAGTTCTGACCCCACAGATTTTCTGCGGTTTTTGTAATTATTTGAAGAAAAGAAGCTACTTTTTAAAACAGTTTTCAAACGAACTATTTGGCAACGAAAGGAAATAACAAAATCGCCTCTGGCTTTGAGAGGTTAAAAATAGGCAAACGAACCAGCTACAAATACTTGATCTTCTTGACAGGAATTTCCTGGATTTCCTAGAACCGTGTAGAGTGACAAATGAGCAGTTTTGGCTATGGCTGTACCGGGTCTCTCTGACTTACCTGTCCGTATAATCCAACAAATATGTCAGACCTGTCCACTTCACGCAGACAAATATTTACCACCTGGAATGAGAAACAAGGCTCCAGTGAGTCAACCGATAAACACACTTTAATAGAAAGTCAGTCCCTAATGCTTTCTGGTTTGAGTAATTCAGATCATGGAGGCGAACCGAGGAATGTTGTTAAAGTGGCTTCTCCATACTCACCCATGTCTCCTCACATGGAGAAAGAGGATTTGGAAACGCATTTGTTGTACATGATTTCAGATTCTGAGCACTCGGATGTTACATGTTTTAAAATATTTTTTTATTATTATTATTTCCCATGTTACATAAGGAGACAAGGAGCTACATGTCCCGAGTTTACATCAATGCTAAGGCATCTAGTTTATATCAGTGTTGAGACAAGACTACTTTTTGAAGATATTTCTGGACGGATTACCTGGTAAAAAGCCAGAACACCAGATCGCCACTTGGAGTTTGAGAAGTTAAAAAGAGAACGTTAAAAATCACTTCGAGAATACTGACTGAAGAGCTAACACTGCACTTTAAAAAAGTGATATTGAAAACTGCTCTAAACATAAGAAATTAATACAGGAAAACAGACAGCTCTAAGAAACTTATGTTGAAGGTTATTCGTTGAAGATCAGCTAGAACAGATTTTGGAATCTTACAAGATAAATGTCGTTAAGAACATCCAATGTGGAAAAGCCACTTATACACTTATTATTTCGCCTTGTTTGTTTCAAGCCCATTTTTTTCACAACTGGAACATTCGACATTAAACGTTTGCGGGTTTAGTATTATAATAAGGAGTTTGGATAAAAGGGAACTGTGAAAAGCTTGACAAGTGCCACAACTCACTTTAAACGAGTGTCAAAGTGTGCATGTGTTATACCTCTTCTACATATTAACAGATCTCCAATTTTTCAAAAATGGAGACAGAACAAAAAAGAACCCAGGTCGTGATTTGAAGCACGCTTCCAAAATCCTGCCATGAATCTGGCATTTTCGCTCGGTGATAAAAAAAAATCTTGATGATACAAGAATTAAATATAGCACAAAATGATTACATGTGATAACACCTTGCCGATACATTCAAGATTACTGTGTTTTACGAATCGGGACAGTTGCATTTTTGTGAGCTTCTCTCAAAACTGTTACCTGAGCGTCGGTGGCAGCTTCTTCCGTGATGCCCCATCTCATGTCCACGGTGACAAACTGGACGCCTTTGGACTGACACATGTGACTGAGCTGAGGGAAATATTTGACCACAAACTCCTCCCTCTCCTCTTCAAACCCACCGAAAGGGGAAGACACAAACACTCTACATGTTCGTGGGTCTTTCAGCTTTTTGGTAGAATTGAGTGGCATGGCTCTGTGACAGATGTGGCTGGACCTCGTGGTGTTCTTTCCTAATCTGAAGTCCTTTCGACGTCTGTGTTGAGAGGTATTGCTAAAGATGGCAACAGCTACCCGATTTCAGAGTAAATCGACATATGTCTATAATATCATCAGTCCAGTGGATTTTCTCTGTGGGAGAATAAAAGAGTAACAATCACAACAGATGGACATTCTTTCTTTTATAGTTTCTGCTCATTGAATGCTGTATTGCTGATATAAGTTTGTACCACATACATGTGAAACATACCCCTGTATATTTATATCATCCCTAATATATATACATAACGTCTCTCTCTCTATATATAATAATCATCTCTAAATGGGCTGAATTTTCTTTTTAAACATTTCTCCTACAAGAACAAAATTACAAAGTGAACATTCAAGCTAAAGCGTCACTGATACTGACAGTGAAAGCCCTATAATGTCATTTATCCTGCTGTGAACACAGTCACGCAGGTGCCACCTGTTCCCCCGTGAGAACATGAAAGAGAGACAATGCAGTGCGTCTGGTGTGGTGCTGTATCGAGATTTGTTTGTAGGCTCTTTCCGGAATTTGAAAACTCTGGAATCTGGTAGACTCGTGGTAACATTACTGACACCAGCATGGAACAAGGTAATTGGCGAACAATATGACGCATAATAATCAGAATACAGTTCCATAAATCGTGCTCACCCTGAAGTCTTTTGAATTCAAGCGCTGAATTTAAACAGACAGCAGTTGCCTAAATGTTCTGTGTAAATTAGTAACTTCAGAGTATTAGCCAATGATAGAGAGTGTATGCGATCTACAAAGCGGATAGGAGAACTGAACGTTCATCTGTGTAAAAGGGTCAGTCAGACAGACAGACAGAATCACAGACACTAACGCACACAACAATGTGGATAAAGACAGTCACAAATAACCACGCGCAGTCAATGAAAGAGAAACAGGAAACGGTGAATGGAGGTGGCAGTGATGGGAAAGATATAGTGAGAGAGCGAAAGATGAACAGAAATGATATACAGGGCTAGAGCTAAGCTGATGCGGCAAGGGAGAAGCGGAAACAGAGAATGAGCCATAACAGGGGGCGTGTCAGAGAAGGCGCTAGGAATTCATTCTGTCTTGACTTAAGATATTTAAAGTGATCAGCGTTCTTATTAAAGAGAGATTTTGTATTATATTTGATAAACATCCAATTTATTCAAGATCTGTTTCGTTGTATAAATGTGCAGTTCTGCTTTATAATGTATTTAAGGATCCTTACTACCGTACTGAGTTTCACTCCCATTATTGTCGCTGGAGGAATTACCTTTGCAATGACTGTCAGGTAAAGATAATATCGTACATCAAAATCTGATGTTTACGTCAAGCTGTGCTCTGTGGCAATGAGAACATCACTAACTATTATTCCCCATGAAAACAGGAACTAATGCTGAAAATGTGCATCTTTTTGTGTTTGTAGATAAAACTGATGTAAACATAAATATGAGGTAAATTAGCGTTTTGAATAACAAATTAATTAAAACATTTGAAATGTCAGCATTTTTGACTTGGCATTAATTTACATTGTCAAAATAAACAGACATGTATCTAATGAAAATACGCTTGTATTTTTGTCTATAATATTGGCTCAAACATCTATTCTGCGAAGGGTTCCACATATTTCATAACTGATTTCAAAACATGTCATTAGACTTACCGCAAAAACACATTAAAACACAATACGTATCCATGACTGCTGTATCATTAACACCGGTAGGTCGCAGAAAGAAGGCTCTCAAGGCCGAGGAAGACAGCGCTAACATACTAGTTAGCATTTTGTATGCACCCAGGTAAACTATGGTTATAGACACGAAGGCCTGCCAGTTCGAACTTACACAGGAATGCTGTCATTTCTTAGACAGCAATCCTATCATATCGCACATGTTCACTGTTTGACGTACTCAGCTCTGTGTGTATTTTGTTCCCAGACGGTGTAAGAAGATTTTAATGTTCTTTTAAACAACGGCATCCGTTTGAGCCAGTGATGAGAGGGCTGGACTGTTCTAATGTTCGCTGCAGTGTTTAAAGAACTGGGTTACGCTGCCTGGCAGGGTGGGAGAGAGAGAGAGCGAGAGAGATTTTTTCCCTAGAGTTATATAGATTTGTAGGTCAAGTTTATCATGCTAACATTTGCCTGGGAGCAATATGTTCTCTGTGTGTTTGTTTGGTGAGTATTCCTGATGCTGTAGGGGTATAGTAGTATGTTGATTCACACCTGGGATGGGCTATCATGGCACTCATGCATTGTTTGAGACGGTTCATTCCTATATAATTTTATCTTTGAACGAGTTTGTTTACCAGCGTATAATACTTTGATAAGAAATAATATAGATAGATAGACAGATAGATAGACAGGGTCACACATTTGAATATTATATGAAAACTAAAATTGAAGAAGACTAATGCAAATTTTCTGAATTTTCAATATTTTTGTCATTTGTTGCCACTGGCACCAATGTGTAAATATTTAAACTGATCTCTAAAAATAAAATGCGTTTAATCCCCTGAGTCGTTTCGTGCAGTTAGCAATGGAGTTCATCTCGCTAATCCTGCGGGAATGCAACACAGGCCTACGTCAGGCATCCTTCATGCGGGACAATGTCTTAGTCATTGCATTGTGATGTCATTCCACCGCTGATCTTTTGTGTTTTCATTCCAGTGTGTCTGTCTGACACACCCTGCATTATCAGCCTACGCATTAATCATAGCATCCATTCAAAGAAAAGCAAATGTACAGAGCCACTCAAATCTTCATTGTTTAATAATTATACTAGCGAATAGACACAATTATTGTCAGTTTTGTCTTCACATACCCTAGATATAAAGGATTGTAATTTATATTTTGTCAGTGACCATGCACCGCCTTGTCAGTTCCACTGCATTTTCGAGCATCTGAGTGCGCAGATCTACCCACTGGTCACAAACACTGATCCCCTTATCTCGGCCCACAACCAATTCTCTCCCTGCTGAGCTAATACGAAAGGTGCACGGTCTCTCCCACTTCTACTTCACCCTTCCCCACGCAGCTAAAGCGCTTGTTGACAATGATCTATCAGGCCCTACTTGCCTATTGCAGTCCACTTTTTGCATTGCTGACGCCTCGTGTCAGTGGTTATAGGCCTGACGTACAATAAATTATAAATCATCTTCATGGTTCCCTCTACAATATTCATCGATTATTCTTCTATTATGCTGAAGGTTATAAATTAAGCTAATTTATTTTCACCGCGTCTGGATTTTCATTACGAATCGTTACTTTATTATTGGACATTTATGTGAGTTCAGTTTGCCGGTAAACGTTGGCTTGTGAAGCACTGCTCAAACAGCAGAAAAGTCTACAGTTTAAAGGCCAGTGGTGCCCTGGTTCAAGGCTGTTCTGTCTTTGTTTTGACCCAGTGCGCGGGGTTCCCCTTTCCCCCAGTTGGCTCAAGACAGATGTACTGTGCCGGAACCAGCGAGATAGACATGTTTTCTGCCAAAATTGACGAAATATTATAAAAACCACAGAAAAACTGTGGGGTCACAGCAAGGCTATATCGCGGGTATATAGCAAAATTGTTGTATCTCCAGGTTTATGAATTTTTGGGATTCAGAATGGCAATACTGTAATAATGACAAACTGCTTCTTGCAATTTTTTCGTTATTCCGCTATCTTTAACTAGTTCCAAGCTACAGAGAAGCAGAATTGTTGTATCTCCCTTAAAAATGAGATCATTTAAAGCAATATTGTGGTGCTTCTGAGTAAGCTCCCATTATTCTTAAACCTGAAGATACGACGATTTTACTCTATATCCGCGATGTGCAAAGTCAATTGTTTTATCTGTTCAATTTTCCAAAAAATTGTTGTTTTTTCTTTTTTTTTTCCTTGAAAAAGGCTGTTGCCGACACATAATGCGTTTCATTGTACCGTTTGGGTATTATTTCTTACGCGAGGCTTTGTTACATATACGTTTTTCTTTTTGCCAAATTTTGATGTTTTCTGTCAACCCAATGCGCAAGGTCCCGTTCAACTTCACAGTCCACATCCGACACCAAAAAAAGCGACAAAACTGACTTGACGCAGTGCCCCACCAGCTTGACTTGTCCGCTCAGCTTTTATGTCTAGAAAATTTACCGGCTTGGGATTCCAACCTGTTGGGAAGGTACTTTTATTTGAAACAACTAGATGAAGTTCACGGGATAAACTTGTGAACCCACCGTTCTCTCTCTCTCTCTCTCTCTCTCTCTCTCTCTCTCTCTCTCTCTCTCGCTCTCTCTCTCTCTCTCTCTCTCTCTCGCTCTCTCTCTCTCTCTCTCTCTCACTCTCTCTCTCACTAATTTTGGTCTACAAAGCTTCCCATATTCTAACAGCCTTACTACAGATTTCATGTGCTCCTAAGGACAAGGCACTCATCTCTGATAGGGAAATATCGTTTCTGGTGCGATGGGCTTGTTACAGGGAGCCAAAACAAAGATCATTGTATTGTACATGTTTACAACTTTTTATTTAAAAATACCTGAAACTTGAATCAACACAATCGGTCGATACAAAAGCGATTGGGCTGGATTAACTGACACTTAATTAAGAAGATTAATTTTACAATTTTTGAAACTGTCATTTAGGCTGTAGCGTCGACCAAATAACGGGCCAAAAACAGTGAACCACTCCCGCCACTATTTTTTATTATTTTTATATAATAAGATAAGTGTCATTTTGAAGAAAGTGGTCAGGATTTTTCATGCTGAGCCAGCCATATTGGGCCTGTCGTCACTGCATACAGACAGCAGAAACATCAACGGACAGATCTGTGAGTTTTAGTACACATGTAATTTTGTGTATTCCTTCAGATACCGTCTTCATTATGATCGCTGTACAGGAAGCCCGAACTAATGGAAATGTGAGCAATGAGCTATTATAGGGTAAAGAAAATCCGCCACAGTAGCAACGATGAAAATCCTTCTTTCTAGCTGTGTTTTTGGTGGAATTTGAACTGATGCGATTGAACACTATCGTAAGTGAATTTCTGCAACCTTTCAGGACGAGAGCTAAACTTTCCCATTTTCACATTTTATGACAATTTCTTGTGTAAGACATCCTGGACGTTAGGCTTCGCTGTATTCAGTTACTTTTGTTATAGGATTGATAATTATGGCTTTGGGGGGATTTAGAATACTTGCAATTCGCAAAGAAACGGTCCTATGAGACCGTAAGACCCAGTTTTGTTGTAGTTTTAGCCACTGAATGCATAATATAGTCGTAAGAGCACTCACATCTATTGCCTTGCCAAATCCAATGTTGCTTGGGACATGCTGACTTTTCCAGACCGACGACTTATAGGGGGAGAGCAACGAGCGGCTAATTATCGCTTTCGTCTAGCCATATGTGTTGTTACCAATAAAGACGACCAAATGTTATCAATAACCATTTCGAGAAATTGCCATTGACTTCAGACGTTTTAGCCACCATGTCAAAGTCTTATAAACTATTTACTAGGTCATAGGTGTAAGTGCTCATAAGACTGCAAACACTAAGTATAGTCCAAGTCTATGGTTCCACATTGACACCATGCGACACCTGTAAAACAGTTGAATAACGTCACAATTTCAAGTTAGCCAGACAGGACCAACCCAGAATGGCGCGGGAGAAAAATAGCTCACCAGAACGTGTCAAGACAAAAACAAAACCCAAACTGTCACGCACGATTGTATTCAATACTACATCGTCTGAGTCATGGAAACATAGCTAAGTCAAGGAGAAATGGCGTCTGAAATGTCACTACTAAAAGATGTGCAGCCAGGAAATATGTGCTGAGTGGGTGAACTGAGAAACAAGAATGCCCCGTGAGAGTTTCATAAGCAGTGCATGGAGCTCCTGCCAATACAAGGTATATCTCACAAACAAAAAGAGAAAGAGAGAGAGAGGGAGAGAGACAGACAGACAGACAGGTATAGAGACACAGAGAGAGTGGTACAGAGAGAGACAGAGACAGACAGAAAGACGACAGACAGACAGACAGACAGACAGACAAACAGAGCAAGACACACACTCGGACAGACACACACAGAGAAACAGAGAGAGCGGGAAGGAAAAAAAAAAGAAAGAGAAGGACCATGGGGAGAGTAAAAGGAAACCAAATACGCTGTAGGCTTGAATGTGTCGTTGTGAAACTGAACAGAGAAGGTGATGTTACTTGTCTACTGGACCCTCATTATGTTAGCAGATCTAGAATGGAATCAGGATGATCATATTCTAAATAATCAGTTTTAAAGATCTTCCCTTGTAAAGCCACTATATTTTTTCAATTGTCATTTATTGCATCCGTTAAAGCTGAAAGGCAGGGTTTTTTGAGGTCTGCACCACCAATATAAATTTAAAATGATCCTGCCTTGTCATCTGACAAAGTGTTGGATATAATCTGATTTTGTCAAACTAGTGCATTCAAATCGAAAATAAAGTGTTGGGGGTGGGGGGGGGGTGGGAGGGAAGAGAGAGAAAGATAAACAGACAGACACTTAGAGAGGGTGGGAGAGTGAAGGAAGGAGAGAGAGAGCGAATAATTACAGAATCTGGAGAGAAATGGAGAGAAAGGATGATCAAATTGATGAAGAAATGAAGAAACTACACAGATAAAAAGGAAGGAATATTTTCTATTTATACCGCTAAAATAAAAACGAGAATCGGGTGTCTTGATGTGATAAGACAAAAGGAAAACAAGGAAAGTTGGAATAAAAAAGGAATATTATTGTCTCTATCCTAATCTTCTACAAAGAAGCAAAGACCAATATTATTTACTTACTGGCGGAATGGCTAGCCGAGACATTTCCTTCGTTGCACGAAACCTGAATAGAAGATTAATCCTTAAGGCTTTCCTCGCACCTTAAAGCATTCATCTTTTCCTGTGCGTATATAATGTAAGCAGAACGTACGAAGACACTCTCTTACTGACAATACTTCCTTTGTATTACTACTGTTTTCACTGGCCTTCCTGTGTTGTGACTCCTCACATTACAACATGCAGTGCCTATACACGACCTGGTACAATTGTTCAACTAAACGGCCGAGGACACACAAAAACAACACTGACTACAACACAAGACCAATCGATCCATATATCGATCCAGGCTATTGGTCAGACCTTGCATAGGCTCGACTAACCACGGTGGCCTCGGCTTATTCATGGTCTGTCTCACACTACAGTAACACATTTGACATAGTCTAGAAGGAAATCAAAGCATTTTGTAATACAATTCAGTCGCTCATAATTCCTGACATACTACATTGAGATTAAACCTAGGCTATGTCACACATGTTTTTAGAACAGCTTCTGTTAAGTAACAGCGTGCATTAATTTCTTCTTTAAAAAATGATTCTTAGAATTTGTCACGTAAGAACTCTTTTTTTTTTCACCAATATGAATTATTTATCGAAAGCCTGCACTAATGGTGAAAGAAGACACCGTGGTCTAGAGGGGGCGGGGGGTTGACACCGTGGTCTAGCGGCAGGGTGCTCGCCTCTCATGCCGAAGGTACCGGGTTCAAATCCCGGTCAGTCGGTGCAGGCATGTTGGAATTTTGGGATGTTTCTCATATTTTCCTGTCCCTGATCCCATGGGAGGATCGAGCACCTAGACTTCTCGGATAAGGACCAAAAACTCGGAGGGCCTGTGTGCACGTTGCGCACGTTAAAGATACTTTGGCAGTTGGGAATCGAAAAGAGTAGGCCTAAGAGGCCGCTACCCGGACAAAATTAAATACAATTCATCCCTATCACTCCCTCCCCCCTCACCCCCCCCCCCTCCAAAAAAAAACCCAACCCGCCGACCGGCGCTGCACTGTGGCGACGGCTGTCCGCTCCAATTGTAACTGGGCTAATATGACACAAAGGCAGAATTTCCCAAATGGAATTAGAGAAGTACAGGAAGTATACAAATAGTATAAAAACAGAAAATTTGTGGGGTCGCAGCAAGACTTGAGGCAAGGAAAAAATATGGCAAAAAGATACGGTTTTACGTAGCAAAGTCTCGCGTAAGAAATAATACAGAAACGGTACAATTAAACACAAAAGGAAAACACATTATTACTGCATTACTTCTCCTACAATATACCTTTTTTTTTCTTCTTTTTTTTGCCTCATTATCACTTTGCAGTTTCTGAAAGGCCTGGTTGATGTTCAGTTTAGATTACTCGTTTTCTAACCTAGATAGGCAAAGAGGAGAAGAAGCCACAAATGAAAAGTTTTCGGGCTTCACACCGAACAATCGAGTGGAGCAGGCCAACGTGGTTAAGTCATAGCCACCGAGGGAAAAACAGATTAACATTCATTGACCTGGCACGGAGTCCCCCCTGCTTGCAGGTGTGAGGGCAGTGGGGCCAGCTAGTGTTGGGATCAATCAGGTGAGGAATTATAGTTGAATGTGTCAACTCCGACTACACGGAACTTGGGAGATGACGTGAGTGCAGAAAGGACATAGTTACTTCTTCTCTAGCACAAAATATATGTAAATCTACTACCAATCTAGCACAAGATGCTGCTACCGCTGTGCCATTCTACTATGAATCCCAGCTTATTGGACACAGCTCTTGGGTCATGCGAGCTGATAGATACCTGTTTGTACAGGGGATATCAGACCTGTTATAATTCAAAGATCAAACAATAGAAAGTTTACACACGCTGTGATTTGATCCCTGATAATTTACTGGTTGTATCATAATTCTATCCACATAAACACTGGATAATTTACTTAGGTAATCATCCATACCACTTTATGAGAAAAGAGTAGACTGGATTAGTAGACCCATAGTAAAATAGTAAACTATATATACAACATTTTCAGGAAAGACAAAATGTCATTTCTGTGCTTGTTGTATGTTGTTTTTTGTTTTTTTTAGATTATATCTCCCTTCACACAAACACACGCCTACACACACGTGCACATACACAAAATGAATAAAAATTAATGTAATTCTGGAAAAGTTTTGAGTGATGCCTGCCTTTGAAAATAGTAAAAAGTCAGATATGATAAAATTGACAAGGGTTCGAGTTATTTAGCCGGAAGTAGTGACGTTTAGAGCCTAAAAAAAATCTAGGAACGTAGTCTCTTTAGGAGTAGACCCAAGAGGACCCAATAGAATTCATTCGTAGAAAAATACAACAGGAAGTGCATGAGGTGCCAACAAACACACATTTAGATTGATTTGTTATAGAAACATCAATTTTTTGGACAAACGTTGTCCCTGTTGAAATGAAATCATATCTGCACCACTTTTTATTGAGCATTCTTTCGTCGTTTAAACCGGATACAGGAATTACAAGGATATAAAATGAACTTAAGAAATTGGAGATACCCATCGAAGTGAAAAAGGAAGGGGAAAAAAGAAGACTTGGGCTGAACTCTTTTTTGGTTTGTTGATAGAGTTAAAGGTAGTAAGAGCCACAGGTATGAAACCTGTACGTAGGGATTGATCAGTGAGCATGTGGTGGCCACAGATAAACAGACTACAACAAAGGATGGCCTAGAATGTACGCGAATGTTTACCTGGGAATGCCCCAGAAATCCTGTCGGAACAGAATATAATGTCACTTATCATGGTATCGGCAAGCTTCCTTCTCCTCCCCCACCTCTTTCCTTCGCACAAGGTGGTGTGGCATTTACTCGTTTTTGGCATACTGTTATGCTAATCCGTCTTCACTGTTGAGTTATGCTATACTTCTAATGAAGATCAGGTAACGTTCTGCGCAGAGATTTGGTAACTGATTGCCTAAATTTGTCGGGTTTAGAACCATCAGACAGGTGACTTACGGAGATGATAAATAGCAGGGTAGAAAAATTGAGAATAAACATTTTTAGAAGATAATGTCCACGAACGCTGACATTGTTATCAGTGGGAAGTATGACGATAGAGAAAGGGAAACAACTGCAACAAATGAGCTACGTTTATGATCTAATAGCAAGTCATTTCCGGTGGTCAAACCTGCTGCTGGTCCGCAGCCAAGAGGAACAACGTTGTACCACCGAAGATACTGTGCACAGGTACGATAATGATGATTTGAAAAATGTAGCATTGGGATGGAAACTTTAAGAAGTCAGGCAGTCCATGGAGACTTTATGGTCAGCATAAGGGAGGTATCATACTAAGTCCGGTCAGACACAGTCACATGCTGGCAGATGAAACGTGCACACCATAATTTCCTATATTTATTTTCTTAATAAATCCGGGAAGACCCAGTCAGCTCCTGCCATTATTACTTTGGTGTCTATTTTCTTGGCAGCATCTGGCTACGTCTGACAGGGCTTAGTATTACTATGGTACCTCCTCCAGAGCTGACTGATTAGGGCGACCTCTGATCAACTCGTTGGGAATGACCCTGCATTTATGTATCATTAATATTAACATCACTACGATTATGATCAACACATCACTCAGGCTTTCTACTATCACCAGTAAGAACAGAGTAGCTGCCCAACAATGAGGAACTTCGTGTTTTTTTGTTATTAGGCCTCTGGAGATATTGGTATCACCAAATAAGTTACTCAATGCCCTTTCATTTGAAAAAAAAATATTGTTGTAATTTAATAAGCAGAGAAGATAAATGGCCTATCAAAGACATGAAGCGACATAAACAGAGTTTTTAGAAAACGCTTTTAAAGTTTCAGCTTTCCTTCAAAATTATTGATGGTGACTCGATTCAAAGCCAGTTTTGAGACATTTACTCATCTCAAACAGAATTATCATTTGGAGAAAGGAATAGTAAACAGGTTACACTTTTCAAACATACTGGAAACGCAAATTTGATAAAATTGACCCAATGATGCATTTTAACGATTTTCTCGAATAGTGTAGTGCCGAAATGTGCCTCATTGTGTCGGAATATTATTTAAAAAAAAAAAAAAACAGAAAAATTGTGGGATCGTATAAGCAATGTCAAAATTGGGCAAAAAGAAAAAGTTAGGATATATGTAGCAAAGCCTAAGGTAAGAAATAACACCCATACGATACAGTGAAACGCACACTAAAAGAGAAGACAGAAAATGGCCGATATTTCGGCAACCGCCTTCATCAAGGGAAAAAAAAAAGCAGAAAAAAAAGGGAAATCGAACAGATAAAGCAATGGAACAATTACATACAGCTTTTTCTTTTTGCCCGATTTTCTCATTTTGTCGGGCGGTTACACAAATACGGCTCCTGGCGCTCTGAGTCCATTTTGTTTTGCCTCAGGTTTAATGTGAGATGTGGATTGTGGAATTAAACGGGGCCTCGCGCACTTATGAAACTGACAGAAATCTGTCTCCCTATTTGATTGAAAGGATATTCAAATCTTAGGCAAACCAGGCCTGACTCAACGCAATAATAGTCTAAGTCAGGAAGAATTCCAAGCTTACCTCTCCCTTTATATTTCCTGCGAATGTTAACACAATACACTGGACCTATAATTGCTACCACATCAAATCCACATGTTCAACCAGCTGTGACAATAAGAATGTAAGCAATGTCCATTGCCATTAACAGCACCCAACGAACAGGCTCAGAAAATCGGATTTAGCGAACTTTTGTTATGTGCAAATCACAACCCCACAGTCTAAACATGCAACCCTGTGCTAGGTATATTTTTTTGTTTCTCGTGTCCTTAGTTTGCCATCAAATGCAATGCAAGCGAGAGAGGGGAAAAAATGCATTTTTATTAAGCAGCTAGTTTGCCAGGACTGTCATGATTTAGAGGGTGAACTCCTAGCAACGTTTTTTAAAAAAGCCAACATCCTTTTCTTAAGCATTAATTAGTACGCTGTATCTCGAGATGAGAGGGAGAGGGAGGGAGAGATGAATTTCCAGTTGTTTTTCATCAAATAAATAGGACAGGATAGAAAGGGTGTGGAGAAGAGAAAAAAATGGAGGGGTTGCAGTAGATTCTAGAAGCCTGGGGTATCTGCATGTTTGTAGTCTGAATGTTTACGAGCGAGTTAACGAGGGAGAACCACGTGTTAGACGAAGCGCCGTCATCGTTGCGCAGTTAAAGGGTTTGAAGCTTACAGAAATCTCCTTGTGCTGATAGCCTGTCCCGTAAACTGTTAGTGTTACGGGCTACAGAGTATCAGCTGTGGCACGCCATCTCACAGCCTACTCGGCTTTACTTGCTGCCACTAGTGGCGACAGAATAAACGTTAATTGCAGCGTTATACTTTAGCTGTGTACTGTTTGGGATTATCGCCGCGATCAACATCTGTACCAAGCAATGGATTCTCTGTGTATGAGCCATTCTCTAGACACATCTCTCTGATTTATCCTCATCCTAAAGCCGTGTTTTCGCGTGTACGGAAACGGCAAAGGAAACGTCAAAAACCCGTTTCGGTAGTGAAATAGAAAGAATGTTTTCATCTGTACGGTCCTTTTTGACGTTTCCGCTACCGTTCTTGCACACGAAAACATTCTTTGTATTTCGCTACTTGAAGGGTTTTGACGCCTCTGTTTCCATACATATGAAAACCCAGCTTAAAGACGTTACCACTGTCTCTTGCACAGAGTCAAACGCTCCGTTCACTGGGACATTGCCCCGGCAAGATCCATTATACAGTCATAGAGACAAAATTCCTTATAATTTTAAAGTCCTCAATCTGGACATTAATACTGCTGGTTATGTACGTGGTTCTTAAGGAAGCCAGCGGACTCCTACAATTTCTTTGGATTGACAGGGAAGTAAATATCTACTTGACAGGTGCATTCTTGCTGTTCATCGTATGCAGTAGCATGGTACAGCTCATCGCGGCTTTGCGATCTTTTCTATTGATAATAATAAGTTTGTTTGTATAGCCGTCTAGGATCCCCCAGATCTGCTTGGTTATTTACAGAAAAGCTCTCCGTTATAAGAGTAATCTACACAAGAAAAATGTTGCAAGAAACAGCGTGTTTATCTCAAACGTCTGGCCTATTATCTAACCAAAGGTTTCCAACAGAGCAACTGTGGTGGATCTGGTTCATTTGGGCGGGGCAAAGGAATGACAGTACAGGTGGTAGAAGAAAGTAGGTAAAGGATGGAAAGAAAGAACATTGCGGGAAAAACAGATAGCCCGAAGAGAAAACGATGGAGGGAACTAAAAGAGAGATGGCATACGGTCGAAACTGTAAAGGATGTAAGGAAGGCCGGGAGTCGCAAATTAAAGAGGTGGAGGAGAAAGCTAGGCATGACAATAATGTATGTACTGAACAACGAAACAAGAGAGTTGAAAAAGGAGAAGCATTTATTGAAACAAGTACGTTATATGGACTACCAAAAACGAGCATATTTTACTCTACTCGTTATTAAATGAGTTTGCTAAAAGTGTACCATCATTGGAATAGCTGTGGTTATATCGGCGATTCAGCCCGGAGTAGATGGCTTGAAGTAGTCGGTGTTGATGTTACAGCCAACTACATGCGCATCCTCACACAATTTGGTGACAGCATTGAATGCCAGGCCCAGCGGACAGTCCAGGTAAGCGATAGCAGAGTTCGTGCATTCGATGAAGCCGTAACAGAAATCAGGGTCGGGGTACATACCGTCTTGCAACTTGTGGATGTAGCAGTAGTTTGGTGCTGGAAGTTAAGAATGAATGGATCATTGGTAATGGGGTGATGGATGGATGGATGGATGGGCGGATGGATGGGTTGATGGACGGATGGATGGATGGATGGATGGATGGATGGATGGACGGGTGGATGGATAGATGGATGGATTGGATGAACTGGTTGGAATTTAAAGACAGGTGTAGCTTTATCTGTAAAACTTCATAATTCTGTTCCATTGATTTGCTCAAACGAATTTTCATCCCAATCCAAGATTGCCTTACCAGTTACTGGCCACGTCGCCTGTCTCACATTCACTGTCACGGAAGGCCCGAAGTATTTTGGATCGTTACAGCGTCTGGCTGAGACCTGACATGTTTGACTGACTGGGTCATACACCAGGCCTTTGTTACAGCTGACCACTGTAGTGTGGAAGCCCGAGCACTGGACGTAAGTGGAACAGTCGTAAGGGTTTGGGTGCAGGCCGTCCGCCCATTGGTACATGACACACAGATCTGGGTAGTGTGGCAGGTAACTAGGTACGTCAGCCTTCATAGCTGAATAGAGATAAGAGATAGATCTATACTATAGTACATGTATATATTATACATTCTCAGCAATGCATTGTGACGCAGAGCCGTCTAAACGCATGGGCACACCGGGCATTTGCCCTGGGCCCCCTTCTTAAAGCCCCATGCGTGAGCATTTACATTGTTTTTTTAAATAGATAAGAAAATCCCGCGGACTGCATAAGATTCACTAAACGGGCAATACGTGCACTCGGTGCCAGGCGGTGTCAAACAGGCTTCACAATGGTTGCAAATGAAGCGCACGGAGCATTCTCACTGCAAGGCCTATTGCTTTGGCCACGGGCCAGTAATAATGTTAAGACGGTCCTTTAGTGAAGACAGAAACACAATTAATGGGATATATGACGATTCAAATAGGCAGGACTTTGATTACAGTAAAGATGCTGTAGCATCTGCGGGCTACCCCTTGCCCTCCCCCGGCTCTGTTGTTGTGCTGGTGGCTGAGCATGTGGCTGAGCAAGAGATACATTCCAAGGACGTCAAAAGCAGCAGCAGTGGCAATGGAACCAAGACCTATTGTGACCGAGATGTGTGGGATGGACAACAGTAGGAGAGATACCACGCCTGAACATGTCAACGCCATAAAGGACGGCGGCGGTGATAGTGCTGAGACTGTACTGGCAGAGGACGACATGATGGACAAGAGTCAACCCGTGGAGTCAGCTGGCATGACAATCATCGAGGACTGCGACCTAGAAGGCGCCAACGGTGGAACGACGGAGGACCTTGCCGACCTAGGAAGCTGGGACCAGAAGGAAAGCTACAGAGATGTCCAGTATGGAACGCAACTGACATCGGAACAACGTCAAGAACTCTGCGATGTGGTGAAGAATTACCAGCACGTCTTCACCAATCTCCCTGGATGCTGCCAGTTGGGTGAACATCGCATCGACCTGACGACAGAAGTACCAGTTCGTCAACGACCATACCCGGTGCCCTACGTTATGCGCGACTCATTGAAGGAGGAGCTTAGCACCATGGAACGGCTGGGCATCATTCGAAGGAGCTCATCAGCTTATGCTTCACCTATTGTTGTCGTCAAGAAGAAGGACGGATCCAACCGAGTCTGCATCAACTACAGGAGGTTAAACAAGATCACAGTATTCGACCCTCATCCGACAGCAGCGCCATCAGAAGTGTTTCAGAGTCTGTCGAGAGGAAAATTATTCTCTCGGATTGACATGAGCAAGGGATACTGGCAAGTGAAAGTTCGAGAGCAAGACATTCCCAAGACGGCGTTCGTCACCATGGGCGAACACTATGAATTCATTCGGATGCCTTTTGGGATGATGAACTCAGGAGCCACGCTGAACAGGATCGTAAAGCCATTGATCCGTGGAATGAACAATGTGACAGCATATGTGGACGGCCTGCTGATTCATACAGAGACATTCGACGAGCATGTGAAGACTCTCAAGGACTTACTGCAGAGGATGGACCAAGCTGGATTAACTGCAAGACCATCGAAGTGTCTGATTGGAACGTCTGAAGTAGACTTTGTTGGACACTTAGTGGGAGAAGGTATGATTGGCCTGTTAGAAGAGAATGTGTGTAAGGTACGAGACGCACCCAGACCCACCACTAAGAAGGAAGTGAAAGCATTCTTAGGATTAGTGGGATATTACCATGAATTTATTCCTAACTTTTCAGCGATTGCATCACTATTGTCTGATTTACTTAGAAAGGGTCAGCCCAATATAGTTCAGTGGGATGAAACGCAGGAGAAAGCGTACACCTCTTTGAAGAATGTCATTATCTCCAAACCCGTGTTATGTTTGCCAGATTTTTCCAAAGAGTTTGTCTTAGCAACTGATGCATCAGATCGCGGATTAGGCGCTAGTCTTATGCAGGAACACGAGGGAAAGTTGTACCCTGTGGCATATGCTAGTCGTAAGCTATTGCCTCGTGAGACAAGGTATTCGGTCTCAGAGCGCGAATGTTTAGCTATTGTTTGGGCTGTAAAAAGGTTTACTTTGTATTTGTATGGAAAGGAGTTTGTGCTCCAAACTGACCATCGGTCATTAGAGTTTTTGAACTCTGCCAAGTTTGACAGTCCAAAGTTATTACGATGGAGTTTATTTTTACAGTCTTATCGATTCAGGATTCACTACCTAAAAGGCAGAGAAAATGTCTGTGCCGATTTCCTGAGCAGGGTATTTTAAAGTAGTACACTATCAGTGAAATGCATTGTAACCCATACTTTTGCCTACTAGATGAATTTCTAGGACGGCAGTATTGTACTGTAATTGGGGACATAGTTCATCTGTGACTGAATATTGAATTGATGGCTGATAGAGAGTCATGATGTGAGTCACATTTTGATTTTATGCTATGTCATATTAGTTACCAATGGAACTTGGTGTAATTTTTGGAAAATGTAACCCAAATGGGGACTGCGAGCAAGCAGTGTTTGTGTTATATTGCAATGTTGTAACTTGTTTTGACCTAATATGATGAAGAAAGACCCTGATCAGTGGTCGGTATATATTGGTATTTTTGCCATTGTACGTATGAGTTATACATTTTGGAGATAACCATGTTATGTACAACAAGTTATATGCTATGATTCGTGCACGAAGCATTATGTAAACGATGGGCCATCGTTTCACCTTATATGATTTGTAATAATATCATTGACCATTGTTTCACCACAGTGGTGGCGTTGTGTTATTTTGACTGGTAGGCCTACTGTTTACTATTGGGAAGCAATGACGGTGTTGTATTAGTTATGGTATTAGTGATGCAAAGTACACTGCATTGTATTGTGTTTGTGATGACATTCGGGAAGACACTGAAATTGTTATTGATTGTAATAGAATTAGCAACTACCTTTGTGAGATTGGGAGTGCTATAAGATTATTTCACGATAGTGCAGACGCTGTATAATGTTTTTGGAGTTGAAAGATATTCAACTTAAATTGGGGAGTTGTGTAGCATCTGCGGGCTACCCCTTGCCCTCCCCCGGTTCTGTTGTTGTGCTGGTGGCTGAGCATGTGTCCACTACTTTTTCCATTTTATTGTTGACAACCGCCAGAGTGTACTGTACTCCGTGACCTGACCTTCTTTTCTAGTGAGTAGTTTTTTTCCTCGCTCGCTTGTTGTCAGGTGTTTTGACTCGTTCAGTAAATATTAGTATGTTCCCGAATATTCGATAACGTTGTGGATACGAATGTTTACGCCAGATTTGGCCTTGAGTGATGTAACCTGATGACGTATTGATACGTGATTGGTTAGTTTGTGCGAGGGCAAAGGTAACGTTTATTTCGGGAACTTTCTGTAGGAATGTTTATATATATAGACCTGTGTGAGTGGTTGGTGGGGTGAGTAAGTGAGTTTCCTTTTGTGTGGCGTAGATATTTAGTTTCGCTGGTGTCTTCCTAGTAATTTATTGTTCACTATACAGTTATTAAACTTTAGTATTATTTAATCTATCGTCGGATCTCGTGTTTATTCATTTTACAGCTGTAATAGTTTCGTTTTCTAAAGGGTTGTAGTTAGATCAACTAACTCCCCCCTACTATAAAGTGCTAGAACAACCTCAGCTGTTACAGATGCATAGTTATAAAAAACACCTTGTCGTTTATTATGTACTATTAATACGAGATACAATGAGAGTACTATGGATTAAAGGTAGTAATTTTGAAGGTCAATTGTCCTTTAAATTCCAGGGAGACAGAAAAATACAGGACAGCAGGAGATATGGTTCGGGGGAATAGGCAATTCAGAATGTGTGGTTCCTGCCTAGTTTATCATTTAAATGCAATATTTTTCCACATGCAACCAATGGTAATGGTGAACTTACCCGGATCAGACTGTGCCGATGTTCCTGGAAGAGAATGAAGTAGAACAACATTATTTTTATTTCCATGGTCTCCCCCGTCAAGTCAACAAATTTTCATTTCTCAATAAAGTGATAATAAACCCCGAGAAAACAACTACCAATAATGTTAACCTGTTAAAATACTCCCCCCCCCCCCCCCCCCCAAAGTGTATCTGCAGTTCCATGCTTCTTTGAATACTATTTTCTCTCTGCTCTCACACACATTTCTACAAACACAAACGTCAGTGAAGTGGTCTATACGCACATTCACTCTCTCTGTCTCTCCCTCTCTTACTCCCCCTCTCTCTCTGTCTCTCTGTCTCTCTCTCTCTCTCTCTCTCTCTCTCTCTCTCTCTCTCTCTCTCTCTCTCTCTCTCTCTTTCTCTCTCTCTCTCTCTCTTTCTCTCTCACACACATATACATACACATCATGTCACAGATGCTACAGATGCTTCATTCCTCCCCCCGATTCAGACATTCCGAATTTCATTTATTTTGTAGAACACGAAAAATTGTGTAAGATTTCAACTGTCCCATTTCTAGTACGTTTTCACGCTTTTCAGTGGAACGCGATCACAAGTCATGTTCTCCCCTGATATACCAAGTTGTGACTGCCGCTGACAGAATGAAACAGAACAGACCATGTTAATATGACAGTTACTAGAAACTATTTTTTTGCAGTTGACTGCTTCCATATTTCTGTATAAGATAATCATTGCGTCAAAGTCATTTCGGGCAAATACAAGATGCACTGCACTGTCAGCTTTACATTTCAACGGAGCAAATTTCTCCATAATTATATTTTAACTGCCTTAAATTTTCAGAGCAGTACAACGGTCGAGTAAATGAAACAGAAATGAATGAAGCATTCTCCTCGATAATAATAGCGCATTTCCTCCGCTTATTTTTATGTAACTCAACCGGTGACTCACTGAACCATATTGTCAACTCATTCGTTCAGACTAAGAGTAATAGCTACAATCTCTTACCTATTGGCACCTTGATCGCTGCAATAGACATGACAATAGATTTGGCATTACTTAAGAGAAGCATGCAGATTCCATCATCAGAGTAAACAGTAAGCTGTGAACTTTTAAGTACTTAGTGATATGTTAAACGAACTAATATGAACTAGCTTTTCATAGCCTGAGATAAAATCTATGACAGGGCTTTGCCATTTAGGGAATGCAAAATAAAGAGATTTGACAATAGCAGAAATCATTCCTCTTTTGTTTATGATTGCAATTTTTTTTCAGTTTTTTGTTAACAAAAGTAAAGACTTCACCTTTGAGGATGAACATTATTTGTAATAAATTCCCTGGAATTTGTGAAACTTGGCAGATTATGGACTATTGCTATCAATGGAAACACTCACTCTCGCATACTTTCTGTGTGACACTGTCAATTGTGCTGTTCAGGGCATCGAATCCAGGCACCTGGAAATGACTGCTACTGTCCGAAGCTATCAACCTCAGCTCTTCCGGATAGATCTGGTCACCAACACCAATAGAGATAATGTGGACGTCTCTATTCTTCAGTCTTTGTGCTGCCATTGCGGCTGTCAGGAGAACAGTGTCACTGTTATTTTGATGTGTTTTTTTTCCCATGTGTAAACTAAATAATATCGAAAGGTATTTTCCATATTGTTGTATGTGCATTTTTACCTTTTCGAGAAAATGAAGTCTGAAAGTAGGTCGGCAAAAGGGCCGGAACTCATACAATATTACATCACAAACGCATATCTCAAAATGTCTCTAACTGACTGGAATTACACTTACATATTACATGTAATAAAATTGGCAAAAAGTATACCAATATGGCAAATACCTGTCGATATTTAGTATTCTATTCCCATGACAGAGTTTTTATTATTAATAACCATTCAATTATTGTTTTCTCCATTTACTCTAAGGCAAAATGGAGAAGGAAGCTGAATGATTTAAGATGACAGAACTCTGCCCTAAATCGAGCTGACACGGGCTTGAGTTAGCGGAGAAACGAATGGGTTTGGTAAGGTGGGGGAGGGGGTGGGGAGGTGAAACATCAAGGTTTACGTTTAATTTTAAGTAGCTGAAAGATTGAAACTCAAGAACTGAAAATGTCAGACGACAGGATTTTAAATCCATCATTCGAACCTGATCGAAGTATACATTTTAATATATGGTGTCTCCATGGATATTGACTATTTATTATTTTTTTCGATTGCTCTAATTCGTCGATTTAGACTTTAAATCAGGTTATCCCAAATCGTTCCGAGTTCTCGCTCCCTTTTCAGTCTCTTCCTTTATAATGCACGTTTCACCCCCACCCCCCTCTTTCTCTCTCTCTCTCTCATTCTTTCTCTGTCTCTTTCATTCTCTCATCATGTACATACACACACAATAAACGCATGCACACAATTGGCACCATTATGTAAAAATGTTTTTTTAATCTTTCTTTATCAATAAGCTTTGAAATTAACCTGTTCAAGCTGTAACTAGTCAGGTTATAATATATAATATGCAGCTCTTATTTAAAGCCAAAGAATTGGAGCGTCCGTCGGTCATGACTATCAGAACTTTGGAAGCGTTGGCTCGGCCGCCGAATGGAGCGCCGTACATATTTTGTTCCACAACCGTATTTAGCGCCTTTGCCGTGTCCGTACCGCTAGCCAGATGAGGTGCACTCAATATCGCCTGAAAAGTTTAAATAACGGCTATTGTTCGGGGACCGTATAAAGATATAAACAGTATAGATATAAACGAAAGTTTCGTGACCCTGTAAAATATTTTAAATTAATATTCCATAATTAGTTCATCTCTTTCCGTGAAAGACAGGATAAGTGAGCAACAATGTCGATTTTCACATCAATTCTAAGCCAATCACACATACCTGTCACCAAAGAAAAACAAAACATAAAAAAAAAAACTATTGTTCCAAGATGTTTAAGTTGTTTTATTTAGAATAATGTTCTTAACCCACGGATAGTATTTTCATTTTCTTTTAAGTTATTAACTTCAATTTATTTTCTGGACTGATCAAAGAAGATAATGTAAATTGTACACAAAGGTTAGTTTTAAAAATTGAAAATGTCGAAAATTTAAACTCTTCAACGATTACGATTTTTAAAACATTATTCCAAATTAATGTAATATTATGATCACAGTGCGAATTCTCTGTAGCGTCACACTATTTGAGTTTGAGTTAGAGTCTGGGTTTTACAATGCGTCGGCACGATAGCAGTCACTCTGCGCCCTTCACGGTCTATTTGGGTGCCCGCTCTTTATTTATGTTTCACATTCAGAGCTTTTACGTCGCATTGAAGATAATTATAGTTCTGGAGACTTCAGTTCTACATTCTGCCTTCAGGGCTGTCAAAGTCAAGGGACCGTAGCTCTATGCCGATGTCAATGCAAACAAAAGGGCAAGTGGAACTGGAACGTTGTCAACGAAAAGCTTAAACCAATTTTTCACAAGCCGAGCACTACGGGACAAGGATTTCTCATTGTGTTCAAATGATTTAAAGACTTCTCATTAAACATCCAGTATTATTATTACTAATTGGCCCGCTGTCTCGGAGAATACACAGATATGATTGTAAAGTTGAGTTCCGAGCACCAATATGTAAATTGAGGGGCAGAACGAAATGTTCTGTCATAATCTTTAATTCTATTAGAAGAAGATAATTTTTTTCCCCGGCTCAAAGAGTTGGAACGCTGTCTTCTGTTCAACGCATTTGTAGCTCAAAATCAATGACAGTATTGAAAATATAGCAAACTTCAGCAATATAGCAAAATACAGCTAATTTTTAATTGTATTTGCTGTTGTACTGTTACTGAATGCTGTGACAACAAATTTCCTGGAAACAGGATAATAAAGTCGTATCTTATCTTATTTTATCTTATCTTCATGACCTTTTAAGATAAATGCCCACATGCACCTTACGTCTTTCTATGGTAATATGATATTTTGTAGAATTTAAGGCCCAGGGGTTAAAAAGCCTTTCATGATTACATTGGAGGCCTTATTTCCTTTATTCTATGATTTCTTTTGTTATCCCCGACTATCCATGTCCTCTTACTTTGGAAAGTGCAGTGTGGTTTGAGTAGTCGTTCAAATTGAATAGAATCTGTGCATCATTGCTGAAGACAACCGTGCCAAATCGGATATCTGATGGACCCAGCTGGAATTTCCTTGTGACATCAGACACATAGGTCAGCTGACGTCTATAACTCTGATTTTCGATGCTGTTCGAAGAGTCCAGGACAAAGATGACATCAGCAAACTGAATTCCACGGCAGATGGTGACGTCAGTAACTGCCGCGGGGGGCCGGGGGGGGGGGGATATAATTGACGTTTATAATCATATTTTAATGGAGAAACAAACCTTTTAACATTACATTTACAGCTGAAATTCTACTATTGCAAAGACACTTATATCTCTTACTCTTTCCTTTCGAAATGAATTTTGTAGCTTTTCATTTCATATTGACTCGGATAATTTCTGTCACTGGAGGAATCGTAAATGAATCCTGAATAAGATATTCCGAAATACAACAGACGGTTTCCGACATCAGCTTCAGCACAAACTCTCACTGCATTGGTTATCTGGTTAGAATATCATTATATTATTCAACTTCTACAAAATATATCTACGTCAAAAAAGTATGGCTAATTTTTTAAATTATATATTCAAGAAGATCAAGAAAAATAATAATGATTGTAATAGAATTTAAATTACAAGAAAAACAACTGAATTTAATACAATATTCACTGAGACCATAGCGAACTGTATGAAATCGGCCAAACGCCCCAAATACTGTAACTCATTTTTTTACTGAAAAATAATGTCCACTTAAGGGCCCATCATTCTATGAAACTCACAGGGCTGAATTTCAATTAGAAATTGCCAAAATATTACACTAATGTTTTCGACCATATCCATCCGGCATTATGAAGTCGGACACCCGACAGAGCGCCGATTAGACGATTTCGTCATGCCGATTAGGGGGCCTTGGCGTCTCTTGACCGACCGGGCGCCACGGGTGTCTATACAATGAGACGCTCTAATTGCGTCCTATTGTAAGGTGTCTGGCGGATTAAAATCCTTTGATCTATTGATCTTGGTCGAACGGCAGTTCCCATCTGGTAAGCTAGCTCTTACCCATCCCTCACGTTTATTTATTTATTTATTTATTTTTAAAATTCAGACTCAATCAAAGATGATTAAAACTAAATGTAAAGGATACTGCCAGAAGAAAACGAACTTAAAATCAAAACTCAAATTAGAAATTGCATAAAGTACAAAATTGCTGCTATTATTTTAATGTTTGTGTGAGGGGACTGGGTAAAAAATGTGCAGTGCTGGATTATTCTATGTTATTTACCTAGAGAATTTGCAGTGATGCAATTCAGGTTGCAATAAAAGATTCTCTCACACATACGCATCTGAAATAATTCTGTGAAAGTTTAATTTTCTAAGAGGGTTGTTGGGTTGGAACCTTTAAGTCTGGGTTAAAAGTTATTCAATGTTTTTCTGTTTAAAAAAGTGCGGGGACTTTAAATCCCCGTCAGTAAAGAAAGCCGAATGTGATTCTGTTTCTATTTCTCATTTTGGCGAAAATCTAGGAATACAAGTACTGACCGTATGTATGTAATGATGATGACGTTGGAGGGGAGTAGGGGAAGTCTTGAAAATATTTTGATACAGGTATGTAACTTCAGCCACTGCCGGCGACATCAAAGGAAAACAGTTGGAACAGGTTTACCGTAGCCAACAGATGGTCCGCTGATTAAGCAAACCAATCAGACTGCACATCAATGATTGGTGACCATCCCATCTTGTGCAGACCATTTTCATTGGCTTATGTCGCGTCGAAGATTGGAAATGAGCTACCCGGGAATATTCGGGCTTCACTCCGAACTTTCTTCTCATCCACACTGACACCAAAGTTTGTTCATACTCATAAATTTATGTGCAAGGGATAAGTTTACTCGATTTAGGCAGCAATGAATCCCCTCAGCAGAGCGGGAAGAATTTTGCAGTTGTCAAAAGAACTTAATTCCAATTCAAGTGAGGATAAGAAACATCAAGAAAATGAACCTATTCTGGATATATCGCCGACAACGTCGCAAGTCCCAGTTTCTGCTCGTTCAATACTGTCCTAGTAGTAGTAGTAAGGGATATCAAAACATTTTATTCTTTTAGATTTGACGTCATCACCGGCGAAGTCTGGCCATACTCCAAATTCTGGGCCATCTCGTGTCAAACATGATTCTCGGATCTCATCCAGTTTCGGATCACTTTCGAATGATCAGTCAGATCTACAAACATTGATACCTAGTATTCAGCCACACCTTAGTCTTTCACCATCCGGTGTCCTAAAATACTTCCAACCGTCTCCAAACAACAATCAACCAGACCCTCAGCTATTAAAGACGTCATAGGTCAATGACCGACCGGACTCTCAGCCTGAGTCAAACGGTACTCAACTGTGTCCTTCACCGACAGAAGTCATTTATCGGCCAGATCCGCAGTTGCCGTCCATCAGTGCTAAACGGACAAGTGACATACCTGACCATGAACAGGCATCCGCCTTTGCTCAGTCGCCTTCCCTCTCCCTAGAGGCACAAAGCTGCAGTCATCCAGATCTTCAGCTGGCATCCTCCAGTAGTCAACTTTGTCCTTCAGCGACACGGACAAGTGACATACCTGAACATGAACAGGCATCCGGCTTTGCTCAATTACCTTTCCTCTCCCTAGAGGCACAAAGCAGCAGTCATCCAGATCTTCAGTTGGCATCCTCCAGTAGTCAACTTTGTCCTTCAGCGACACAAGCCAGCGACCCTCCTGACCCTCAAGCGGCATCAACACTAACTCAGCTGTATCCCTCTACTACGCAAGCCATTTGTCAACCTCAGCTAGCATCAGCCTCTACTCAACCAGACGTTTCGACAGACGAGCACAACATTACGAACGTTAAAAAACAACAGCCAAAAGGCGAAAGCGAATGGAAGCAGAACACCAGAAAGCGCCGAAGAGAGATGGGAAGTGAGTACGTCAGCTGCACGGGGAAAATAATGCCAGCAAAAACCTTGAAGGATCCTTGCTCATGCAAGTCTAAGGACACTAAATGTTCCGAGTTTTCTTTGGATGTCAGGAATGAAATTTTCCTTCAAGTATGGTCACTCACTTGGAACGAAAAAAGAAATTATATTTATGGATTAGTTGACCAAACAGGTGTGAAAAGAAGACGAACAAAAGGTATCCCTTCGAGGAATGTTACTTTTCAATATTCTTTAAAAAAGAATGGACAAAAGCTGCCTGTTTGCCGCACCATGTTTTTAGGCACCACCGGCCTGACAAAGTACTTCGTCCACTCATGTTTCGATTCGAAAAAGGAGGACACAACTACAGACAATCTTTCCTTAACTGAACAGGGCAGCTCTGAGCAAGAGATAGCCCAAGTGAAGAACACCACAAGTCACAGCATTTCTAAACAGAAGAGTAGGCCGTGCAATCCTCATTACGAGAGAGGACATGAAGCCCATGACTTTCTCCAAAATTTTTTCGATGACCTGCCTAAATTGCCTAGCCACTATTGCAGGAAGTCCTCTGCCAAAATGTATCTGGAGAGAAGGTACCGCTCCTTAGCGGAACTTCATAAACATTACCAACACCATTGTCAATCCAACAATAAGAATTCATTTCGAATCAGAGCATTTTCCAAAGAATTCCATAAGAGAAACTTGTCCATTTATGTGCCCAAGAAGGATAGATGTGACCTCTGTGTAGGATATGAAACTGGCAATGTGTCCCAAGACGAATGGCAAGACCATAGGAATTTTTTACAGCAAGCTTTGGAGCACAAGGACAATGACAAACAAAGAGCGTTGCAGAGCAAAGCCAACGATGATGGCCAGTTTGCAGCATTTTGCATGGACTTAGAATCCGTGCTGCTGGCGCCAGACACCAATGCTTCAGCCATGTACTTTAAAACCAAGTTATGTGTCCACAATTTTACCATCTACGACTTGGCGACTGCAGATGTTACCTGCTATGTGCGGAACGAAACTGAGGGTGGACTGTCTGCAAATGAATTGCTACCTGCATTATAGATTACCTCAAAGGAAGAAATGTGACCAAAGAAGTTGTAATCTACAGTGATGGCTGCACATATCAAAATCGCAACCAAATTCTTGCCAATGCCATCCAGTATTTTGTGGAAACATCAAAAATCAAAGTCCACCAAAAGTACCTAGTCAAAGGACACACCCATATGGAGGTGGACTCTTCACATAGCCTCATTGAGAGAGCCCTCAAAGGCGTATCAATCAATGTTCCACATGACTATATCAACGTTATTAAATCAGCGCGAAAGAACCCCAGGCCTTTCACTGTAAGATATTTACACCATGATTTTTTCAAAGATTTTTCAAAATGTGGACCCTACACCAGTATCCGCCCGGGACGTAAAAGTGGAGACCCAGTGGTGACTGACATTCACAGCCTGCTTTATACGCCAGCCACCGAAGATGGACAAAAACATGTCATACAGTACAAAATGTACTTTAATGACGAATATCAAGACTTGCCCCATCCTCCCAGGGACCTTCAAAAGCACGTATTTAAAGAACCTGGTGCTCTGCACCAAGAGAGACTTAAGATCCCAGCTTCGAAATATAAACATCTGCAAGAGCTAAAAAGGGTCATTGACAAAGACTGCCATGCATTCTATGACTCACTGCCTCATCAGTAAAAAAAAATGTTGATTCGCTAAGTTTTACTACAGCTATGAGAATCAGACTTGCAGACAAAAGACGAGACAGATGACATATAAAGGGAGAAAGGGAAGGGAGTGGGGAGGGGTGAGAAGATATAAAACCTATAGTATTGATGTTCTGGTCGGTTAATCTAAAAGATATTTCTCTTTTTTTTTTGTTTGTATTCATAAAATGAAACGAATGTTGAATTTTCTAGCCATATTTTGTCGCTACTGTCGTCATCATCATCATCATCTTCATTGTTATCATCTTTCACTCATTTTCTAAAGAAGATTGATCGTTTGATTAAATTAATTATTATCTGTTTAAATCTCTATTCTAGTTTTATTTTATAAATGTTTAATTGTTGCTTGTTGTTGCTGTTGCACTTCTGATCACTGTGTGTTGTGGTTGTTTTGGTTGTCTCTTGTTGTTGATGTTAAAAATTTCCGTCGACAATATTGTGTTAGTTCATAAAAGCCCATCAATTTATCATCAATTAGTCGGCCATCTACCGCGGTCGACCCCAATGCGGCATGATGAATTCAGCCAGTGCGCCAGATGTCGATTGGCCGAAACCGCTACTCTGCGGCTGGCCTCGATCCGGCATGATGATTTCAGCCAGCACGGTTAATGTCGCTAGGCCGATTTCATCGTGCCGCTTGACTTCGGCCATATCCAACATTTTATTTTCAAGAGTTGCTATCTCTGAAAATTGCCAACGTTGAACATTATTGTAAGACACGTAAGAGGAGAAAGTATTTCTGTATTATTTGAATTAAGTATTATAGTAATTTGTGCGAAACTCTTTAGTGAATTCAGTTTTTTAGCTCTCCTGTAAAGTTTGGTGTTATGCACATGGCCGATTTCATCACACCGTTAACGATATGTGACAAACTTTCAAACTGTTGGAGTAAGAACTGAATTATACCTGGTTACGTGGGCAGGAGAGTGTTATAGACGTTGCACTACATAAGATATACGTAGAGTATGAGTGTATGAGTATTTGGTGTCTACATTTGGTTACATATTCATTAATGTATACGTACAATATCAGTATTTCATGACTGTGTAGCAACTTACGGCCATGACAGCCCGCATGATTACTGTATTGTTTTATGATGTCACGAACACTGTTGAAATCATTTTCCACATTGTAAACAGCTTGTGGGGAACTCGCTATGGCTTCCAACTCGGCTCTATTTGCGGTCGAGGAGCCAATGGCCACCACAAACACCCCAGCGGCCTTCAGATTAGCAGCTTGCTGAGCTGTAAGGGCAGCGTCATCAGAGTGACCATCAGTGAATACAACAGCTATTTGAGGAGCGCCTGGTCTGACACCTCCAGATACAGTAAAACTGTTGGACTGAGCGGTTTGGAGTGCTGATGGAGTGCTAGTACCCAATCCTTTGTACGGGGCGCTGAGAATAGCCTAAAGAGAAGGGTGAAAGTAGTTTTATCGATCGATCTATCTATCTACCTATCTATCTATCTATCTATCTATCTATCTATCTATCTATCTATCTATCTATCTATCTATCTATCTATCTATCTATCTATCTATCTATCTATCTATCTATCTATCTATCTATCTATCTATCTATCTACCTATCTATCTATCTATCTATCTATCTGTCCATTCACCTATCCATCCATCCATCCACCCAACCATCCAACCGTGCAGTTGTGTGACTGTCCCATTTTAGTCTTGCTGATATGATTATGTCTCTATAAATCTCATTATCTTATTAAGCCAGGACTTAGCCTACTTACTCATTCAGAAATATTCACTCTGAGGTTCTGAGGATAACCTTTATCCTCTGTCTTCCTGACTATCCATCTATCTGCTTACTAAGTGCCAATCTACATCTTCTCTGTCTTACCTCGTTATGCCCCTCTCTCAAAGTCAATCTATCAACATAATTATTCTCCCTCTCCCTCCCCATCCCCAACCCGTAACTCTTTCCAGTTTCTCCTTACATGCAAACTTAACTAATCTATCTCATCCACCTGGTCAGAAAAAAAAAAAAGGTAGTTAACCCCCCATGTCTGTGTTATCTTATAATTTCTTTCACCATACTGTCATTTTACACGAAAATACAATAGAAGAAGTTCCAGCTTCTTAACGTCTACTCTTTCACGCTGCATAGAAGCCCGAGTGGCCAGGCTCGAAGACGATCCATGAGGAACAGTGGCTAATTCAGCGGATTTAGATTGCCATAGTCAGGGGCATTGCAGGAGCCTGTCAATTTTTTTGCAAGTCCCGTCCTCCCCCTGCCCCCCCCCCCCACGCCTCTTTTTTTTTTTTGGTTAAATTTCTGGCTTTCATCATATTCTTTTTACTGACGTGCCACAGGTCTATGGCCATAATGTACTATTAGTTTTGTTTATGGTGACAGCATCATTTATCCACGATGTATTTTAACTTCAAAGAATTGTAACGGATGAAAGTTTAAGCCTGAATTCAAGGTCAATCTTTTGCGTGCCTTTGTAATTTCGAGCATTTTATTTGTAAATACCTGTGTATTTAAGCCCCGTGTACAGGCATTTTAAGCTGTGATCATTCGTTGCATTTACCACACACTTGTTTTATTTACACTTCATCAATTTAAGCTTAAATTTTAGATTTCATTGTAATTAAATATTGACTTTGTATACACATTGTAATGATTAAAAACTCACTGGACTCTCCTTGTGTTACTCACATGTTGTAAACCCTTATACTGACCGGCCTTATAGGTGTTTAAGTCAAACAAAACGTTGGGTCTGTCAGAATAAGTCATTGCACTAAACTGGACACCGTCAGGACCCAGGTTGAAATTTTCAGCCAGAT